>JABASP010003294.1:0-14667 GCA_019776565.1 Sminthurinus signatus
CCGTATATGACCATTTATTTATCCAGCTTCAAATAGTAATTCTCTTATGGGCTTAAGCATTATGTACATACCAAATGTTCAAATAATAGACCAGGTCTAGCATTTGCGCATTACCGGTACCTGAAGCGAGTAGTAAAATGTTTAATTTTTCCTCTTCATGCACAAAACAATGAACGATAGACTTGAATAGACTTTGATAGGTTTTCGATTTTCCATGCACATATTATATATGTTATGAATTATGTAGTAAAAAGTAAAAAGTAGGCCTTCAACTAAACTCGATTCTTTTTAAGTGTAAGAGTTTCACGGTTAGTTTTCATTTTCATCATCAAGATCGTAAATCGTAAATCAAATACAGTGAGAAAAAAAAGACACACCAGTTCTATGAGTTCACTTTGTATCTTGTATGTTTGGATCTTTTGTAGTTTTATGACGATCACTTTTACAGATTTAATTTCAAGTACTACATGTAATATTTTTTATTATGTTATCGTTTGCATTGCGTATCTCCTTTCCAGTGTTTCCATAAAAGATAAAACCAATCTCATCATGATTTCTTCAAGTCTTTTCATGGAGGAACTTCAACCTCCAAACAGAAGAGAATTGAAATTGGAGTAGTGTTTAAAATTGTATAAAATATGAGCTTAGGCCGAGATCTGAGATCCGAGGAAGATGAGAACAAAGTATCCACAAATCTGGAGAATAAAAAAGGGGAAAAAGAGAAAAGCCATAACCTAGCGGTTCTCCCTTTTAAAATCCACTAGATATACCATATATAAAATGTACATTGTATACAGTGTAATGCAATCTAGTTTCTAGTTCCGAGTATAATGCATTACATTACATTATACATGAAAGAAAATTCTTGATGTTCTCTGCTCCATAGAAATGATGATGATGATGTGATGACCTTTCTAACTAGACGCGTGCTTACTGACTTCTTTCTTTTTTTTTGAAATGGGATATCCAGCCATTCAACATTCAACTTGCCAGTTATTCTATCCATCTGTAAGTACTAGTGTTCGTACTCTGTACTTTGTACTCGTACTCGTAATGTGCAATGGAAAATGGAAAGGGTGTAGGGCAAGAGGGGAAATAGACGAGTCAATTGAGTGAAGAGTGAAGACGCTGATGTATGTATGTAGAGTTCAAATGGCCCAAAGACTCTTCTCATATTATCATATCATTTCTTTCTCCTTGTACACATTCTACATTGTACTCTGACTCCGCTTTAATCTACATAATATAATGTGTGTAAGACTACCAACACAATTTTACTTGGTCCCCAGGCTGTCATGCATATTGGAGCATGTTAAATCTACATTGTACACAAGTTTTTATACTACATTTACTCCAGTAGTTTGTATTTGGTAACTACAGTCTATCTCAAAATACTCTGTACTGAGTACAGAATCACATAGTATTTTTTCTACAGCTCCTTATTGCACAATCTGGAAGTTGAAGCCCATCTGTCTCTTAACTCTTAAATGTAGAATGTAGACACAAGACATTTCCTTTTTGCCTGTGCAAAATACAGAATACAGAATACAGAAGGTCGCATGTCCTATTAAATGATTATGATGTTCTTGAATCTTGAAATAAAATTGTCAAGTATTTATGATGGTGAAAGTAGAAAATCCGTATTACGTATTACGGATAAACTTGAGCTTCCTAATGTTGGACTGACTTGAACGAAATGTCACATGTGTAAATGTGACAATGGTCTCAATTATGTCACGTAAAACACAAGTACCTCATGACTCATGATTAATGGTGCAACAAAACGGACGCGTGTCCTTTGTTTTAATTTATTTTACTTTTTTTTGCATCATTATTTGTAATATTATTTATAATAATTTCCAACTAATATTTGCTCGACTTGATCATTCATCAGTGTTCATTGTTCATGTTTTAGCATACAAAATGCATAAATTGAACTTTGTATTGTAAGTAGAAATACTTCATATTAATAATATTTAGTTCATAGTTGAAATGTAGAATGTACATGTATAGTCTTAGTTCTTAAATTTATTACTCATATTAGTCATACTGTAAATTTTAGATAGTTTTTATAGAAACTTGGTTAGAAAAAAAGGTTTAGGAATGTAGTGTTTTAGTATTAATAATGATAACGACTAGTTTTTAGCATTGTGGTTATCCTTATGTAAAACGTTTCTTCAGGTTTATCACCCTACTGGTTCCTGGGGATGATGTGGGGGTTGACTTACGAACCCTTCGAGCCATTCGAGTGCTGCGACCCTTAAAACTCGTTTCTGGAATTCCGAGTATATTATACCTTATTTTAGATCTTAGTTCATAGTTCATAGATTTAAACAAATATAGTTAATATTATTTATTTAATGTAGCATGTAGACTTTAAAATGTAGATCGTAGATCGTAGTTTTATGATTTTCATTAGAATGTTAATATTTTTATAGTTTTGATTTTTTGTAAAAACTATTATTTTATCATTTATAATTTTATAGGTTTTTACTGTAGTTTTTTTAGTTCAGAAACCTTTAGTCCTTAGAATTAATCTTTATCCTGTCTAAAATCTAGATTCTAGAAAACCTATATTCTCCTGTCAAATATTTTATCCTAATCCCTCTACATAAAAGGATCCTGGTTGAGGATCGCATGTCGAGTAATTAATTATGAATCATTAAAAACACGTGCTAAATACTTTTTTTTCATTGCATGTTTTTTTTTTAATTTGAATTAAATGTTCTGTTTTATTTTATTTCAACTTTTATATGAATAAAATTCAGAATTTTTCAGTTTCTCACTATATTTTCTGTTGACTGTCACTTGTTTTTTATTTTATAAATCACGTGTGCGTATTATTTATTTGATGGTCAACAATATTATCTTTTTTTGTGTGATTTGTCATGTTTTTCTGCATGATTATTTGGTTTATTTTTATGTAGGTCTAAATTAAAATGAAACGGGGACTTTTTTAAAATATATTTTCTGTTCTAATTTAAACTAATGTCAAACAAAATAGGTTTACAGGTCGTCTTGAAGTCCATCATCAAGGCGATGGCTCCACTGCTTCAGATTGGTTTGTTGGTCTTATTCGCCATTGTTATCTTCGCTATTATTGGCAAGTGCAATTTTGGAACATTATAAATAAATTATTACAATTACAATAATACTTACTTTTACTTTTTATTTCATGTATAATAAATAAAAATAATATTGTTGTGTTATTTGTGTATCAACTTTTATGGTTCATGGTCATTGTACATATAACTTGTTGAATGCTCATATGATGAATCGTCACAAGTTTAAGGATAAATAATAAAAAATTCTTGTTTTTGTTTATTATAGGTTTGGAATTTTATTGTGGGGTGTTACATCGGACCTGTTACAGCCTTGAAAATTTAGGTGAGTCAAATATATTGGAACAATTATATTATTAAATGTTCGGTGAAATCTGATCGCCTATAGACCAGACCATCCACGTCTTTTTCTTTTCAAACTTTGACTATTAAAAGCAACTAGTCATGATATTGATGATGAAAACACTGACACTGCCTTGGATCTTGGATGAATATGACACATGACATAACTACAATAATAATAATAATAATAACAATAACGTGTCTGCTCCACATAATACAAAACTATGGTGTTTTTTATCATGTCTAGTGTCTAGCGAGTTTTTCTCTGTTCTTTTGTACATACTGAGTGCAGAGACAAGTTTCTATGCAGCTATTATTGTTATTAACAAAAAGTTTGCGTTTTCTCTTTTGTACTTTGTACTGTAATGTTTCATTGCTTACATGAGCCATGTTCAATGTTCAATGTTGAAGCGTCGCACACTTTCTTTTCTTTTCATATCAAGTGTATGAAAGAGATCATTAAATAGCTTTCTCTGTACACATGTACAAATACTTGAGACGTGAGACTGGAGACATGACGTCAAGCGCGGTATACTGTATAATCATGCAGGGAAAGGAAATGAACACTGAAAAGAAAGAAGGAAAGAGAAAAGAATAAGATGCTATACTTTTTACTTTATACTCTGGTGTCTATCCAACACGGAAAAATTGTAGATATGCCATAATGTTATTACATCTATGATAGTAATAAAAATAATGCTCATTCTCCCCATGTTATTTACTTTGCTCCTTCTGTTTTCTCCTTTGTTGTGTATACAGATGAAATAGTAAAAGAAGGTGAATTTCCTACTCCTTGCAAGTAAGTTTATAGTTGATCCATTATTTAATACAAACAATATACAATGCATAAGGAAAATTGTACATGATTTTCAATGTATAAAATATATAGAATGAAACTTTGCTCAAAAGTAAAAAAAAAACAATTATTAATGTAGTTTTTCAAATATTTTTTTGAATTACAGCAAAGATGGAGCAGATCAAGCCCCTCCGGGCTCCTATTATTGCAATCCCAATAGTTCAATGTGTCAGGACAAATGGGTGGGTCCGAATTTTGGAATCACTTCATTTGACAACATTGGGCTTGCCATGCTCACTGTCTTCCAATGCATCACTATGGAGGGATGGACAGCAATTCTCTACTGGGTATTACATATAAAAATCAAAAAAATGAGGAAGAAATGAGATTCGTTTATGCACCTAAAATATTCAAATTAATTTTCCATGTAATTTTCACTTTCTTCTTCTTTGTTCTCTTCCCCGTAGACCAACGATGCGCTCGGCTCGGCGTACAATTGGATTTATTTTGTGCCTCTCATTGTGCTCGGATCTTTCTTCATGCTCAACCTCGTTCTTGGTGTTCTTTCCGGGTAAAACCATTTTCTTATGAATAAAAAATAACAACACGAGCTAATGAACAATGAACTACGATCTCACAGCTTTTTGGGGGGGTTTTTTACGTTGTTACAAAAATGTTATGACAGACTATTCCATGAGCTCATGATATTTCTCTTATATAAATTATATGCACAGTACCTTGAGGCTTAGAATAAATGATGTGTGTATGCTCAAGAGTCAAGAGATTATATAAAAAAACGACTATAAAAACACACATAAAAAATTAAATATGAATTAAATCATAAAATAATATGAATCCCTGTACACACAGTGAGTTTGCCAAAGAAAGGGAGCGAGTAGAGAACCGCCAAGCTTTCCTCAAACTTAGACGTCAGCAACAGTTAGAACGTGAATTGAATGGATATGTTGAGTGGATCTGTAAAGCGGAGGAGGTCATTCTGGCCGAAGAAAGGACCTCTGAAGAAGAAAAAATGCGTATCATGGAAGCTCGCAGGCGAGCTGCAGGTCAGTTAATAATAATAATAATAATACATAATAACAAGTACTGCAAAAATTATCAAATTATCAATAGAGAATTTGCTATTTCTCTTCTACACTATTTTCTTTGTGGAACAGTAAGTACAGAAATATATTCGAATGTACTTATGTGTATAATGTATTGTATAATATAATATTACGTAATAATTTAAAATTCCAGCAAAGCGGAAAAAACTCAAAGCGCTAGGGAAGAGTCGTAGCACGGACACTGAAGAGGAGGATGAGGGAGAAGACGTCGACGATGGTGCGCTTTGTCTTCTTTTAATCTTTTTACTAAATTTATGTTGTTATTATCACATTACTTGACGATATATTATTAATTATTATTATTACTAGAGGATAGATTTATTTATTTATTCAAAATTCAAAGCAAGTTGAGACATTAGATACTAGATACATTAGATGTGTATATATATGAATCTACTCTATGGACTCATGTGATATTTATTCCAGACCCTAAGCCAGGGTAAACTTGATAGTCTAGAAATAAACTTTCTCTTTTAAACCACAGCAACTTTCTCCGTAAGGTCTACAAGATAATGAAAGATGGTTAGGGAAAACTTGAAAATGAAATGATTTTGACATGAACATATGTTGTACAGAATTATTGTCTTATTATCCGTGTATATTTTATATAGGTATAGTTTTTATTTATAAAAGAAAGAAGGAACAGTTTAAATTATTTTTCAAAAATTCTGACATTTTGACGAAATGTAGAGTATCCCCATTATCGTTGTTACTTATTGTCATATGTATATATATATTTTATATGTATTTATATCAGCCCCCTTCACTCCCCTCTGCCACTACGTGAATATATATTATATATTATACTGAATACTGTTTTGTCAAAAATGTAATCGCAACTATGAATATTATTATTAGTGGCGAAACATAAAACATGTGCTTTGTTCTTGTACGTGGTATGTGGTTAACCTTCTATTCATATTAGTATTATTATTACCTAAATAATGAGCTATTACCAATGAAATCATACGACATACGACACCAGTAATAATATTCCATGTGCGAGTACATAAATTATTTCCCTCTTAATAATCAGGTCCTGATAGTTTACACATTGGCTTGTGGGTCTGTGCAACTAGCCAGCTCCTTTGTTTTTGTTTTATTTTGTTCCATCTATTTTGTTTATTATTAATTATTATTATTCTTATTCATCTATCTATAATCTATAATAATTTATATATTATGATATAATATTTACATTATATGTTTAATCCGACTTGTAAAAAAATGAAACTTCCTAAGTGTGCATGATCTGGATTGTACTTTTAGTTCTACCACTGAAAAAGAAATCCTCCAAAGGTGAATTGGAGCTTCTCTGAACTCTCTCTCTCTTACTCTGAAGGCATTCCGCATTCCTTGTTCCCCAGGCACAGATATACGGACTTTCTCTCTTACCTTTTAACCAACCTCTCTCTCTCTCTCTATTTCTTTTGTTCTTACTTCTTTACTTTACTTTCTTTGGTAACTTTAGTTTTGTCTCAATGGTGTGTAGAAATTTGATTTAGTTGTCTGTCTATTTATCTATATCTATCTATCTATCCAAATTTGCATAGTCGTTTATTGATGCTAGGAAAAGCAAGCAGATGTTGCACAAAAAAAGCTATGTATTTAGGTACTATGTACACCACAGTATACCCGATACCCGATGCCGGTAGTTTAGTTTACTCTTGTATCTATTATCTATTTTAGTACCTCTATAGTAGTTAATTTCTAATTTTAGTCCATTTTATACTTTTGCTCTTGTGTATCATACATACACGAGTTTAACACTTTGAAAACTTTGTAGGAATTCTCTATTTATTCAACCTGTATTATTAGTAATCAGTAAAATATATATTTATACAGCTTCCTTTTGTGCAGTATTAAGCTGTTGAGCTTTAGATTATTTACACACATAGTTAAACATTTTACTGTATACTTTCACCATACTAGATTTTAAATGATAAAAATATTATTTGATAGTAATCCTAATCGTAATTGTAATTTTTATTACTATAATTTGCACAAGCTATAAAAAGTTTGTGGTCGTGTAGTTTTCCAGTTAGAGATGAAATCCAGTCCGTGGTACAACCAAAAGTAATGTATACATTTTCCCCCGTTATCATAATCCTTCTTAAGATTTGAGATAACCAAACACTGAATACTGAATGCATTTTTCCACCGAGATTATTGAAATGCAAAGAAATTTGTTTAGCTCATATAATTTAGATGTCCGTTTTATACAGTGATTATACATTATAATATATGCACACACACATGAGGCACATTAAACAAGAATTTTATAGGTCTGTGTAATATTTTATTGGAACATAAAGAATAGTTTAGAATTGAGAAGTTGCCTATATTAGCCATCCATTATATGCTTTGTGAGTATGTGAGAAGGAACGATTTATTATTCGGAAATATTATCGATCAAGATAGCATCAGTTGTATGCTTAAGTGTATGTGTGTCTGTACAAAGTACAAAGATATAAAACATTTTTTACAGTGAGTGTGCAGTGGTTAGCGTTATGTACCGTAGATAAGTATTACATAGTACTTGTAGCGCCCATACATTATACATATAGAACAAGTACAAATAACAAATAATGTTTTACATCAGAGAGAAGGAAGAAGGGACGAACAAGTAACAAAGTACTTTTAAAGGCGAACATTTTTATTGAGAGAGGAGAAAAATTTATAGTTTACGGAAACAGGAAAGAGAAAAATGAGCAAGTGATAGTGCACAAAACATACAGAGTACAGAACACAGAGTATAGACATTTTATTGGGCAGTTGGTTTTTTTTTCTTCTTTTTTTTGTTTGACTTTTTTCTCTTTCCAGTCCTATCCAATCCAATCCGATCGTATCGATTTTTTTACCATATATTTTATCTACCTCTCCTAATTTATCCTTTGAACTCTCTCTTTTCCCCTGCCTCTCTCTCTCTGCATCACTCTCTCTTCTCTCTTGAACACAAAGTGTACACGCTTATTTGTATAAATAGACTAACATTCCATGTTTTTTTTTATTTTTGGTTGGTTGGTTTAGTTTTCTCGGTGCGAATGTATGTATATGCATATATATATGTATTTATATTATCTATTCATGTGAGAATTTCCCCTGGACAATTTTTAACTAATATTGTATCGTCTCCGCATTTCTGTTCCCCCCTTTTATTTAAATATGATTATTTTTAAGTGTCTAATGACGATGAGACGAAAAGGAACATGTACCCTTTACCCACTTTTTCTACTACTGATTTTTTGTCTAACTGGTTTCCAACTGTCGTGTAGTTTTTGGATTTGAGATGACTTGTAGTTTTGTAGCTGTAATTTTGATGCCTGACTTTGTTTTACGTCTTTTCTTTATTACCTAGAATCTACAAATGAAATAAGGACTTGTTTCTTTCTTTATTTTGAATTTTAAAGATGATTAGCTTACGTAACATTGAAAACTTTGAATTGAGATTTAGCCATGAAAATATATCAAAATATATATTGAGTTTCACTATTTTCTTTTCTGTTCACTCTTTTTAAATTTATATTAAGTGTGTGTTTAGAGCAAAAATACATAATTATATTATGCGTGTAGATTGAAAACTTGCTATGAAATTAATCTGTAGACACTAGACACATGAGTATGAAATTTACTATTTACTATTTAAGCGAGAGTACACAATACACAACATGTAGTCGTTTCTTATTCATTTGTAAACAATCAAGATCGTTACTTTTAATAAGCTACACTAGTAATTTACTTGCTGAACAAAAAGTATTTGAAGATTGGTTTTATTTTTTTTGTTAATTATCACAACAATAATTATTATTATTATTGTATCGAGTTCACAATTTGAACGGTGTATGTAGAAAAAGTCCGTATTATTGTTGTTCTAATTATGACTATATTATTATTAGATACAAGATACATATTATGTATTATAGTAAAATGAGCAGTAGTTTGGTTTTGTAATTATTATTATTAGTGAGCAGAGGTCTTGCGTAATTTGTGAAAAGAGAAAGTACTTTACATTATTATTATAAACATGGGATGTTCCATAAAACATTTAATACAAGTTCCTGGAAATGTTTTTATCTTTGCATTTTTACTTGAGTTCAAGAAAAGTTTCTTTAAAGCTTTTTCTTATCAAATAAATAGATGATTCGACATTCAAGAAAACAAATGCAACTACTTTTTCATTTTTTTTTCTTGTATGGGAAATTAAATCTGTACATATTTGATAAGAAAGTGTTTTGTAATGTTTTTGAATGTATATATAAGAAATATCCCTAAGCAAAATATACTCTCCTGGACATATTTATGGAACGTTCCATGTTTCTAATTGCAAAAATAGAAAATAGTTGAAAACAATAACTGAACAATGCCAAAAAAGCGGTAGTAGTAGATGAAGGCTGTTTCAAAAAAGAAATGTGTTTTAAGTATATTGTAAAAATACACATCTGGAATTTTAATTTGGATTGATTTTTTAATGAAATTGTACAGAGTACATTCACATAATATTGTAATATTTGATCTTAGTTTTATGATGTCAATATAACCAAAGTCTTTTTTGAAGCAGTCTACACGTAGAAGTAGCTAGGTAGTATGCTGGTAGTTAAGAAATTGTGTTTGTGAGTTTTTAGCGCTTACTTGGTGTTCTAGGGTTTCCTCGAGCAGCCTATTTGAAGTCAAAAGTTCGGAATCAGGGAGCTTGTCGACGTTTCTGGAGAGCTGAAAAGAGTTTTCGCTACTGGATTCGACACACTGTTAAGCAACAATGGTTTTACTGGTATGAAAACATCTAGTGCGGTCATTTAATTACATGTCACTTTTTATTTAAAGGGGTTTTAATATGTATACAAAAACCATTTCAATTTTCAGGTTGGTGATCATCCTTGTTTTTTTAAACACTGCCTGTGTAGCTGCCGAACATTACAATCAACCACCTTGGCTTAGCCAATTTAATTGTAAGAATTATATGATACATGATAAGTATTTAAAGATAAAGACTCTAAACTCTATAATTTTGCATACAAAAGGCTAAAGTATTTTACTGTTGTTCCTTTTTATTATAGATTTTGCAGAATTAGGATTTTTGGGTGTGTTCATCTTTGAAATGTTGATAAAAGTGTATGCCCTGGGGCCACGTATTTACTTTGAATCGTCGTTCAACCGTTTTGACTGTGCTGTTATTTCAGGGTCCATATTTGAAGTAGTATGGTCTCATTTTAAGCCAGACTCCTCCTTTGGTCTGTCTGTTCTTCGAGCTCTTCGTCTTTTACGTATTTTTAAAGTTACCAAGTATTGGTCGTCACTTAGAAATCTCGTCATCTCGTTACTTAGCTCAATGAGGTCCATTATTTCCTTGTTGTTCCTCCTCTTCTTGTTCATTCTCATTTTTGCTCTACTGGGAATGCAGTTATTTGGTGGAGCCTTCAATTTGCCAGAAGGAACTCCACTCAACAATTTTGACTCTTTCCCAATTGCACTTCTCACTGTCTTCCAAGTATGTATAATGTATACATTTATGCTGTATAATATAAGAATGATATCTCAATCATGTATACAATATTATATACTATTGTAATTTTAATCATGTGACTGACTTTGTATTGATTAAAATTTTATAATAATCTTTTCAAAAAAAAACTAATTTATAGATACTCACAGGAGAAGATTGGAATGAGGTTATGTACCAAGGGATTCAGTCACAATCTCAGGGTGGAAGTCATGGCATGATATACAGTTTATACTTCATAATTTTAGTACTCTTTGGTAATTACACTCTACTTAATGTATTCTTGGCTATCGCCGTCGATAATTTGGCCAACGCACAAGAACTCACTGCCGCTGAAGAAGAACAACAGGAAGAAGACCGAGAGGTAATCTTTTTTTTAGAAATTGTAGGCAGATTGGATATTGGATTAGGTTATCTGTTTCTTATACAGTTTTCACAAAAATGATATCTTATTATTGTAATTTTCTATTATATTTGAAGAAACAACAACTAGAGCTGCAAAAAGAGCTCGGCATTCTCGGAGCTGATGGGCCGGATGGAAAAGGGAAGCAAAAAGATGAAGAACCTGAAGATGAAGAGCCAGCTGGGCCAAAACCTATGCTGCCATATTCTTCCATGTTTATATTTTCCCCAACTAATTTGTAAATGTTTCTCTCTCTACTTATTCAGTTTACTTTGGCATTATAACTATTAATTAATTAATTATCACTATTCTCTAATAATAATTATTATTATCTTTCTTTTTTATTACATTCTTTTAGCATTCGAAGGGGTGCCCATTGGGTCGTCAATCTGCGATATTTTGATCTTTTTATCATGTTAGTTATTAGTTTAAGTAGTATAGCACTTGCTGCCGAAGACCCCGTCGTCGAGCATTCCCAATGGAATGAATATCTCAATTTTTTGGATTACGCTTTCACTGGCGTTTTCACCGTAGAAATGGTCCTTAAGGTAAGAAGCCTATTATAATATGGTTGATTTTCCATGTTTTTTATGTGTGTCTCTCCTAGCTAAATTACGGAGCTATTGAAATTTTAACCTTTGTGTGCGAATAATATGATATTGTGTGATCTGAAAATGTGAAAATGAGCTTTAAAAAAGCTACAATAGTTTTACTACTACTTTCTATTTGTAACGCCTATTTAATACTGTATACTCTTATAATATAAAATATAAATAATAATATGTTCAGCTCGTACTTTGTATGTAATACACTGGAAGAAATCAAGAAACTTTGTCTTTATAAACTGTTCTACTATGTTTTTAAACTAATACTGATTGTACTGGACACAAATACAAGACGAATACTGTGTGTAAAATGTATATACATAAGAAAACAGCAAAACCACAAGGACACAAGGACATCATGTCTTTGGATGAAAACATGATTATAAGAAACATAATTTATTTGTACAAGATTGTGACGTTTGTGTAATTGGATTGATTTTATAGGTAATAGATTTAGGTATAGTACTTCATCCTGAATCCTATCTCCGTGATTTTTGGAATTTTATGGACGCTCTCGTTGTCGTCTGTGCTGTGTCTTCTTTCACCTTCGAAATGACGTAAACATTTAATTCATTTTGTGCTCAGTTAGTTAGCTACATAATATTATGTCACACTTTTGAAACTTTACGAATTAGGATAGAATATGTATCACAAATTTTAGGATACTTTTTCTCTGCGTTGTGAATGAAGGGATTCGTAATTTGTGGCTATCTAGTCATCTTTTTATTCAACAATTTTCTATTGAGTATTTTATATTGTACTGTAATTTCATATAATATTCTCAATTTTCTTCTTATTCATCACTTTATTACGTTACTTTTTTTACTCAAATTTTATATTGTTGTTCATTAAATTTATGACTTAAGATGTAATGTATCAAAATATGTAATTAAAATTCGATTTTGATTCTATTTAGTAAACTCGTGTGTATACCTAATATTATAGTTTTTAGTTAGTTGGGTGAATAGTGTGTAGAATGTAGAAGCAGTTTATTGCCAGTAAATATAGGAAAATGCGGTTTAATATGCAATGTATATAGAATCAGTATAAACTCTCCAATCTCTCTTTATCATTCAAGGGATGTAATTAATAACGATTATATCATTAGATATTAGATACTTTATTTGTATTGAGTAGTATTTTTAAATACGTTTTTAGCGTATATTTTGTGCAGTCTACGTAAATTGTAAATAGTATATTTAATTTCAAAAGTAACCTTCACAAAATCGGTAATTTAAATTCTAGGAAAATTGTAATATTTTTATTATGTACATTGATGTTTTTGGTAAAAAGTTGAAAAACAAAAAAGCTTCAGTGCTGTACTAAAAAACACGAAAAAATACGTGGATACGAGTGTGTTGTAAAAGTTTATAATATGTAATATTATGTACTTGATAATGTTTTAGCGTCCATGTTTGGAAGCATTGATCAGTTATTGCTCTCTGCTCCCAACTGCTCTTTGTTCTTTGTAGAAAAATCACAAGACGCGATCCATGATTTAATATTTTTTAACGTTTCTTACAAATATTTTACTTGGTATGTACTTGGTATAGATTTGTAGGAAACTTAGTTGTATAATTATATCTGGTAGTAATAAAACTTTTGTACAAGTTTCAAGTTTAAGTGGTATTAAAACTTTTACTGATTCGTAGTAATTGTGAATGAATGAGTATAATTATTGTCAAAAATCTTGAAACTTTAACCTCTTCAAAGTTTTTTGTATTTTGTAGCTGACATTTCATCTTGTTCAGATCATTTTCTTTGGTTTTAAGTAGTTATTATATTAGATTAGTTTTCAATTTACAAAATTAATATACTGTAGTATCAGACGTAGGAAAAAATGTAGTGAAACTGTATAATAGATTTCTTATAAAATATCAAGTTTTACTCCAACTTTAATTCATTTATGTACAAAACCCACTCTTGGGTTTAGATATTAGAAAATATTGTAGAATTATATTATAATATATTACATGGCTAGTCCAAAAGTAGTAGTAAAGTAAAATATTAAGTAGTAAAATTTATGTAAAAAAGGATAATCTTAACAATAATATCTTCTACTGTGCTTCAAAACTGTAATTATTTACTTCTAAATTAACTGTGAACTTCTTTATTGTAAGTAACAACTAATAATCATCATTGGATCTAGCAGTATTTAAGCGTATTTATAATAACTGTGTTTTATTGTTAATCTTATATAATATACGTATTACGTAATTTATTTAAAGTAAATATGGAAAATATGTAGAGTGTATTTAGTATTTATTGTAAACTGTAAGAACTTGAAATTGTATACTAACTACATAATATATACATATATTTTTGAAAAGCAGTGACATAACTGCTGAACCTATAATATTTTATTGTTATTGTAAATGTATTTACTTATCTGTAATGTTGTGTATTCAATATTCATATGTGTGTATAAAGTATGGAGAGTGTGAATGAGTGTGTGCGTGCGTATATTATACTGTATACTGTAAAAAATGTTGACAAGAAACTGAAAAATTATGGCTGGTTTCTTTATTGGTTGGTTGTAGGTAGTAGATTTAGGTGTAGTATTTCATCCTGGATCGTACTGTCGTGACCTGTGGAATATTCTCGATGCTATAGTCGTCATATGTGCTCTCATCGCATTCATTTTTACTCAGTGAGTTAATTAATATGGTGTATGTAGTAATTAGTTTACAGTTTTGTAGTTTTTTAAAAATAAAACATTCTTGTATAGTACGTTGAATATCACTTCTATTATATATTACACGAACACTGTCTGTCTGTGTTTCTGTCTGTACGTTCGTTCGTTCGTTCGTTCGTTTGTCGACGAAACTCACCGGGGGG
>JABASP010003295.1:0-14667 GCA_019776565.1 Sminthurinus signatus
TTGTAGTTTACAAATATTATTATTGTGAAATCAAAAAAATGAATAAAAATACATGTATTCTTGTTTTCATTCAACTTGTAAAATGCGATTGCCGTATAACTTATTTATTTTTATTTTGTTTATTTCTGAATCAAGAAGAAGGACGTCTTTATTTAAAAAAGGTACCTTTATTTTTTGTTGCCGTTGTTTTTATTGCGTTTGTTTTGTGTAGAATAAACACCGATAAAACAACATTCCGGAAATTTCTCAATATGAGATACGATAAGAAAAAAAACCAAATAGAAAATGCATCATTTCAAAAAATTTAATGCCTATAATGTAAATTGTAGGGAGCTTTCAAAGTTCACAATCTCATCAGAATTCAGAAAAATATTCAAGTATTATGATCAACAGTGACGGAAGAGTACCTGGCACAACTCTAGTTTCTCATGCACTTCAGAAACAAAAACAGGCTCCAAGAGTAACAGTAACGACAGATCAACATTTTATCAATGAAATAATATCAACTAGTAATGACCTTCGAGCGAGACATGGATCCCCACCGCTTAAATATGATGAAGATGTACAAAATACAAAAGTATTTCAATCGAAATGTTTTTTTTTTAAAATAGGGAAAGTAACCAGTCACAAATTCACGGTGACTTTTCCTTTGTCTTTGTAGTTATGTCAAGTAGCACAAGCATGGGCGAATGTACTGGCCGAAAAGGGTTCAATGTCTCATAGTACAAATGGATTTGGTGAAAATATTTGGTACACGGTTTCGACAAGTACTCCCTTTGTTTGAAAATAAAATGCAAACTCAAACATACTCTCATATGAAATATATAATGATTAAGCGATTTAAAATACATGTCGGTTTTACATATATTACATGTAGGTGGGGAACTGGGAAAGAAGTGACGGGGAAACACGTAGTTGAAGCATGGTATTCTGAAATCAAACTTTATGACTGGAAACGAATTGATCACAAAGCTGGAACGGGTAACAGGTTTCAAAGTTTTCGCGAAAAGTTGTACGAAAAAATCCTTGTGCGCTCTCTATTCTTCTTTGTTTGTTTATAGGCCCTTTCACTCAGCTGATTTGGAAAAAGTGAGCTTTTAGTTTACCAATTTTGTTTGTTTGAAAGCTTTGTCAAATATGTTCTAAATTTTTGAATTAATCAATCACATGTTTACAAATAAAGCTATCTATTTTTAATAACTGTAAAATATCGTAGTACTGAAAAATGTGGCTGTGCAAAGGCATCTGGAACTTTTAAGGGCATCGTTAAAATCTTTGTCGTGAGTTTTTTAATAATTAAAAAACAATAATAAATGAGGCATTATATGAAAAAATAAAATATTCATGTATAAACAGTTTTTATTTCAAAATAGTAAAATACATGATATGTATAATGTGTAATGAATACAGGTGGTAAATTATACTCCCGTTGGAAACATTCATGGAAAGTATCCACAGAACATATTTCCTCCGAATTCAACTCCCGATTGAATAAGGAGCTTTTCAGTGCATTTTACCAAACTAAAAAATTCATATAGCTCCACAAACTTGGAATTTTGTTTGCTCATGTGGCTCGCCAATAAAAAAAACATCTCTAAGAAATATGTACATCGTAGAATTCTTAATAGATAACATTCTTATTTCCTATATTATGTATATATATACTAATTATTCTCACAGAATCAAGAAATGAAACAGACAGACAGAACAGTATATATTATGATACTACTTCGAAGTTCAATAGTGCTATTTAGCTTAGATAAAGAGCTCCCAGGCCAACCACAATTCCGACAAAGATAAACGAAAATAAAACATATAAGCCCGTGGCCTTAGAAGCATGAAAAATTGAGATTCAGTGTGAATCACTTTAACTAAAAATTCATATTTTAAAGGCTTTTTTACCTGAATGACTGGAATACTACTAATAACAATAATAGTTTTTCAATTATGTGGACTTTTGGTACGAATCTAAAACCCGAAACGAAATTCTGCACTAAAATACACAACCTCTATTTACCTACAGTCTACATGAATTTTAAAGTCAGTCTCTGTGACATTTTACTCTTTGTACAATATTTCCCCCCTTTCATTCTTGTATTGCTACTGGGTATATAAGTACATTTAGTATGTCACAATATTTTTCTAACTTATAAATACGGGATGCTGAAATCAAATCCACAATAGAACAGCAATAAAATACGTAGGCTGTATTGTATATTATTTTAAGAAACAACAAAACGGTCATTAAAATTTAAGGCTCTTCACTCTTCAAAGTCTTTGCCTATAATAGTTTTCTATTCCTATTTTCTATTGTGTAAAAATTGCACCTTTGGTTACACATGCTAAAATTTAACAATGCTTTTGCACTTTTACTTTGTACATCTACCACATAGAGATATAGATAGAGACAAAAAACCACAACTACTATAATGTTAGTTCAAAAAGTAACGTTCGTACCTTACTACTAGTAATGACATAACTTTTAGAATTTCCTGCGTTTTATCAACGTAGTACATTCTCGTGTTTTTTCAACTCTATTGATTCCAATCGAAAAACTTCTAAATGCAAGTAAATAGTGGGATGTAAATATATATAAGCTCATAAACTTGTTCCAATCATTGCATAACACCCTTACTGGTGCTCTATAGTGATGAAAAGTTTTCATTTTACATTTTCTTGATTATTGTGCGTCTCTCAGTCTGTGCGTCTCTCTGCTGTCAAATGGTGAACTTTTCTAATAATTATGGTGCCTCAACATCATGTTATGAATGTTACGCACAGCATAGTGATTGTATAATATTCTATTGGTGGTACATTCCATGGTAATTCTGTGATAATCTCAAACCAGTGTAATTTATTTAAGATACGAATGTTTGATCTCTCTTCAGTCTTGTGTTCATTTTATTTTTATGCATTATTTGGGATCCAAAATAATTAAAATTAGTGTATCACATGTTGTTCTCACAATCAGTTTAAAAATCATTATCAAAGCAGTGTCTATAAATTTTACTTTTAAAAATGCTTGATTTACTTTACTACCCTATTATTGGACTAATAGAAGTTTGGCAAGCCCTTGTTTGGGTCATAATCTACATATTTGAAAAACCTCTAATTTCCATGATGAAGAAGGAATATGCTCAAATTGGAATCAATATTATAGACATGGATGAACTTAAAAAAATGGATGGAAAACAGATAAATCCATGGGATATTAAGGTTTACAATAAAAAGTTTTATCGAAAAGTTATGTTGGATGGCGCCATCGCGGTCGGTCAAACTTACGTAGACAGAATGTGGGATTGTGATCAAGTCGATGTGTATAATTACATTTTGTGTAGGAATAAACTTTTCCGATTGTACATGGATCTTCCGTGGAACAAATTGATTCAATATTTAAAGTATGAATTCTTCAATCTACAAACAGCAAAACGAGCTTTTCAAGTTGGACGAGAACACTATGACTTGGGTATCTAGATGGTTTTTCATTACTATTTTGGTTTTTTTTATTGTTGTAGAATATAATATTCTTTTTTATATCTTATGTTTCTTTATTTTATAGGAAATGATCTATTTGAATCCTTTTTGGATAAAAATATGAATTATACTTGTGGCTATTGGTAAAACAATGCAAAAGACTTGGATGAAGCACAGCTACATAAAATGGACCTAATCGCTCGAAAGTTGTATTTAAAACCAGGAATGAGAGTTTTGGATATTGGTTGTGGATTTGGAAACATGTGTAAATTCTTGGCTGAAAACTATTCTGTGTCAGTGGTTGGAATTACAGTGTCTGTGGAGCAGGCCAAGCTTGGTCAAGAAAGGTGTAAAAATCTTTCAGTGGAGATTCGAGTAGCTGATTATCGCGAAATGAATGAAAAATTTGATCGAGTTTTGAGTGTAGGATGCATGGAACATGTGGGAAAGCAAAACTATCAAACATTTTTCAATGTGGCCAATCAATGTCTTAAAGATGATGGGATTTTCCTATTACACACGATAGGACTAAATGATCCACATTTTCCAACTTCAGAAGCTTGGACTGCAACTGCCATCTTTCCAAATGGACGTATCCCCCGACAAACAGAAATTGCTCTGGGTATAGACGGCCTCTTTGTTATAGAAGATTGGCACAACTTTGGTCCAGACTATGATAAAACTTTAATGGCTTGGCATGCAAATTTTGTCAAAAACTGGCCTAAAATCAAACATTTGTTCAGAGACAGTGAAAAATTCTACAGAACATGGACATTCTACTTGTTAACATGTGCAGCCTCATTCAGAGCTCGACAAGTTCAACTGTGGCAACTAGTTTTATCCAAAAATGGCATCTCGGGAGGCTACAGTTCGGTTCGTTAAATTTTGATGGAAAGAAACCTTTGGTGTGGACATTGGGCAAATTTCTTCTAATACAATTGCACAATAGTGAAAGATGAAAGGTGGAAAAATATGCATTATTTAAGGTATAATACAAAAAATTAAGAAGAATACAGACTGCGTTTTTATAGTAATTCTCATACATTGAGTAGATTTTAATCGTCTAAAAGATCTGTTTGACAAAGAAACACATCCATGATAATAATATAATACATTATATAATAATAATATGTATATATATATATATATATGTAAGTATGTATATGGTCTTAAAACTAGAATATTTAGTAGTAATGTAATAATTGCTATCATTATTTATTCATGATTCTAATTGTGAGTGTAAAGTATAGGTATGTATATATTTTACGTAATAATATAATATTTTTTTCATGTACATTTATTTATTTTTATTCTATGTTCTTTATATGTATGGTATGTATATGCATAATATAATTTGTATATTATATTATGAATTTAATATGCTTATTTCTTCTCTTTATAGACGAGATGACGATGAAATGACTACACTGATTCATTCTTGACTTTATCCAGTATATATTATAAGATTTTTCGTAGTATGTATAGTAATAGTAAATATTGTGTTTTACTTTATAGGTAGCTAAATTAATTTATTATGTAGTATGTAGTATCATATGTATGATTTAATTGTAGTACATATATATTGTACAATGACACTATATAGATACATAGATAACGTCAAAGTTTTTTTTTGTTCTTTGTTCTTAAAGAAAAAACAGAATGATATTTTGGTTTGCATAATATATATATAACTTTTTCTACATGATAAATAATTATATAAATACCCATACATCATCATCATCGCCAATATTCACTATATATAATATACTATAGAGATAGATTAATTATTATTCAACACACTAACCTTTAACATGTGTATTACATTGTCCATCTTTGTTTAAACATTGGTTGCTTTGATTGAAGTGTGAATACTTGTAACATCATTAATTATTAACTATATAAATCTGTTATGTATATTACTAAATGTGAAACCGTGTTATACATATTATCGAGTATAGAATCTATATAAATGTACTTACTGTATTATGTATGTATGATATAGCTATGTACTACGTACCATTATATATTTCAATGCACAACTTTCTCCCCTTTCACTTTTGTCTCTATAACTTAATACATAGTGTCATAATATATTTTTCGTATTTAAACAATATTATTGTGTGTTGCGTGTACAGTGTGTGTACAATCGTTTAATTAACTTATCAGTTATGTTTTAATGATTATACTTAGTAATTATAGAAATCTATATATTTAATATCGTGTAGACACTGGTATAATATAGTATATTTATATAATAAACGTTTATGTACAATATTACTTATACGTAAATGTAAATTATTTTATTATATATTATATAGCGTCCTCTCTTTGGTTTTTGCACATCTTTGCTTTTGTTGTGTTTCATATTTATTTATTTATACAGTAAATAATTTGGAATCCCTTCTTTTTTAATGTTTTAGGGCTCTTTTACCAGTTTTTTAAAACAAGAAAGTGAATAGTATTTTATTATAATAAATATCTTCTGTAGGATAGGATAAAATATATGTACTAGTAAAAGGGAAGTAAAACCACACAAATTTTGTTTTTGGAGAAAATGATTTTCTCTCCCTATTTTTCGGAATGACCGTTTTTTGTTTTCCCATATAGTTTACACGTGTTGATATGTATGGACCATACTATATGTATAATATATTCTATTATCTACTTGTAATATATAGACAACAAGAGTATATATTTTTTCTCATGAGAACAAGAAAAATACATGTTTTGTATTTATTGCAAGGTTTTTTTTACACACTCAAAACTTCGGAAAGAAGTCATTTTTTTTTTCTACATATTATACTTTTTTTTCAATTTTGATAACATGAGAAAAATATTTATTTTTTTCTAATTTCTAAAGGGCAAATATGGTTTGAGCGGTCTATGATACGTATCTAAATGTACTTACTTTTATGGAATAATATTATACACACAAATATTTATAATGTATACATAATTATGTAACTGAAAAAAATACAACTTGGAAACTTTTACTAGTAATAAAAGGAATTTTGGGACAGAAATCCAGAAAAAAGTACTGACAAATGGTCAAACGTGTCATTTTTTTTAGAGTTCACTTATTTTTGGAATGTTTTCAGGGTACTGCATTGATTTTAAATACATTCATTTGTTAATTTAATACGAGATTGTAAAGATATCTTCCTGCTCTTCTTTGCATATAAATATATAATTTGTTTATGTGCATGCACTTACTGCTTCAGTTACAAAATTCAAAACACACTGAAACGGTTTCACTGAAAAGTTTGACGTTTCTTTTACGGTGTTGAATAAACGCTTGTTACTTTCTCCACAGTTTTTTTACACATTGGTAAAATATTCACTCAGAACAGAAACACAAAACTTTCCCTTTTTTCATAATAGTTCAAACTGTTGGGATGATGGCATAATGTAACGATAGTATTGTGTATTTTCTGAGTTGCAACCGGTAGTTAAACTTCACAATATAAGGCACACAACATACATTTTTAAGTGCCACAATCACAATAAATAAAAATGAAAGACAAACACAAAATGTATAAAGTGGAATTTGGTTATTATTATTATTTGGGAGAATAACCTCCATTACTCGACTGAATGTACTGAAGAGCAATAAAAGTTTTTCAGCTACACAATAGATTCATAATAGTTCAGTACTGCAAAGGAATTTTTCAGTATTAGAAATAAGTCGTGTCTACTCTAAAATTGTATATAAATAAAATATTCTTCTTAATTCAACTACAATTAAAACAAGAGACGTACATATTTTGTACAAAATGTGTGTAACCTATATAGTGTAATATTAATTGTATGAGAACAGCATCTTTTATACAATGTACACTACAAATTTGGATTACGCATTTTCCTATATAAATTTAAATGGTGACTAAAAATGGTAAACGTAAGTAAGTTTAGTAATATTTTCTACTTTCCCTACGTGCATATATAGAGAGATAGCTTTTTTTTGTTCACTGTTTTTGTTCAGTATCTTTGGTTTGGGTTCCATTGAATAAAACTATATAATAATTTTAAGTACGAAATTACGTATTTTCCGTCCATAATAATATATATGTATACTGTATACATTCACAATTATGTTAAGTACTATAAGTGGTCGTTAGGTCTTCATATACACAAAAAGTATGTGTATGTGTATAATTTTACGGTAAACGAGTCAGGTTACGTTTTTAGTGTTTGAACTTATACATATTTTACATTACTTTTGTGTGAAAACGTGTGTGTCCATTTTTTAACACTAAGTACTTCTAATATTTTGAGACATATTTATAATTAAAATATTAGGAGACAAGGCTAGACATTATTTTACTCTTAATAATTTAAGTACATAATGTTTAACATACAAAAGTTTTGGATGCTATAATATAATTTAATGATAATGATAATAAAATAATATATAACTATAATATTATTTTATCGTCCTTTTTCGTCTTCTCTATTAAAAAATACAAGATTACAAGTAACAAGTACGTATGTGTACTTTTTTTGCAAGTGTGAAAATGATATATATTATATGCAAATACATGCACTAAGTATGCATACATACATATTTTATATGTATGTATGCATGTGTGTTTTAACTTTTCTTACATTATATTATTGTGTGTGTATTTGTCCTTTGTAATACATGTACATTTATACTTTGTGATAATAATATAATTATTATAATGATATTTTATAATATAATATCATAATAACGACTTTCGTGCTTTTTAAAATTCAATCTCAAAAAATCCTCCCATAAAAGTCAATATATTCAATATTTTTTATACATTTTTAAAAATTTATCCATACCTATGTGTATACCTATTATATATTTCCTTCTTTTATTTCATATTTTTTATTATACATAACTTTCCCGTTTACCTTTTTCCTTTTATTTCGGTTTCTATTTTGTACAATCCTTTATCATTTTTTTGTGCACTTTTTGTCGCCTCTCTCTCTCTAAACCCTTGTAAATATGTAAGTACTTTCACCATTTTGCTTTCTAAAAGAGAAAGAATAACCTTTTTTTTGAGCTCTCGTCTATATAGATGAATAACACATTATTTAAAATTATTTTATCGACTAGTAAATGTAATTTAGACTGGGAATACTTTCATCTGGAAACAAAACCAAAACATACTTTACAAATTAAAATAATAGATAAACCATACATGTATTTTTACTCCGCTCTTCAGCGGAACGTTTTTCAGCTGTTCTACACAGCCATAGAAATAACTAAGGCAATGTATATACACATTGGTTTTTGGAAACCGAAATAAAAAATAAATTATCGTTCTAAAATTAAACTAAAAATGAATGGACTATTTTATGTCACTTGTCGTTCCTATCATAACATATACATATGTTTTGACTAGCTTCAGTATAATATAATGACAAAACATAAAAACACCAAAACTTTGTGTTACGTAAATTAAAATCACTGGTATGAAGTATACACATATAATGTTATATCAACGGTAAAATATCATGAATCACAGTTCAAATAAAAATATAGTAAACTAATATAAAAACATAAAAGTATCTATTTGTATAATAAAAACTAAAAACACAGGAATGTATAGGTATCTAAATAGAATCGTCATTCTACTTTTTCTTTATACACACTAAAAAAAACTTGAATGACTTTTGAAGTTGTCCTTCATGAGTAAATATATAAAGCAGTACAGCGTGTATCTACGGTTAAAAATACACATTGGACTTTTTTGTTTTTACAAAACCAAAAATTCTGACTAAGGTTGTTTTTGACTTTCTGGCTAAAAAATCTTTGAAGACTAGAAAATATATTCATATAACTTTCTCGCCGTCGAGCTTGTCTTGTCTTGTCTCGCCGCCGCCGACGAGCTATTTAAATAAATCCGTTTGACTTTTCGTTTTTGAGATCATAGCTAAAAATTAAAAACTTGTATACACACAATGGAATTTTTTACAAAATTCAGAAAGCGCACATACATTTATAGGAATGTGTACAAATAAATCCTGTATTATGGTGAATTATCATTCCGTACAGTTATTTTTTCTCCTCTATATAGAGCACACCTGGAATGTCACAGTTTTTGTAGACACGAGAGAAAACTAACACTTAACGGGAAAAGAGAAAACTAAAAATTAATCGTTTGTTAAGGGGAGTGAGATCAAATTTATTACAACACTTTTGCTTTAACATTTTGTTAAAATATTAGTGACGACTAGAATTGGTAAATCCGTTTTTGTATGTTTTACTGTAGCTTCAAAAACTATATTATAAAATCAAGACTTTTAGTTCGTTCTAAATGAAACAGCACTATTATCTATACTCTTAACTATATTATAACAAGGAAACCTTGACGAAGACAAAATTGAAGGTGTTGATGAAGAAGAATTAATAAGGATTTTATATTCACTGTAAAACAATTATTATTATTTTATTATTATTGTTTTGATAAAAGATGTTTTGAAGTTTTCTTCGTTTTGATCTTCTTGATTTGATTTAATTTTTGTTGAGTATAGTGATATAAATATTTTCTTTTTCTTGTTGAATGTGTTTTGTATAAGTATAATAATACTACTACTACTAATAATAATAATAGTAATTGTCATTCTTGTTTTCATGTTCTATTTAATAATCATTAAATAATTATTATTTTTTTTGTTGATAAATTTGTGAAGGCTACTTTAGAAAGAGGGTGATTGGTTGAGAGGAGGCGGAATTATGTCACAAGGCTTCAGACGAATGGAGTAGATGAGGAGAACCATTGTCATTTTGTCCGGTGGTTAAACCAGTGTGATGAACTGTGACGACTTGGGTCAAATGCACAGTTCCTCCACCCACATGGCTTAATTGTTGCTGTTGTTGTTGAGTTGTTGAACTGACAGTTTGATTTGAGGCATTACTTCCAGAAGAATTTCCATTTGAGCCGGGTTGGCTACCTTTCGGATCATTCTCCTCCTTCCACTTGTCCATGGAGCGGCGACGGGCATTCATAAAGAAATTACCCACTGTCGTTGGCTCCAGTCCAAGTTGTCGGGCGATTGTCACCTGCATCTCCTTTGACGGTCGCTTTGTCTCCTGCAAAAAAAATATTATCCTTATTATTATTAATCATTCATTCATTCATTCATTGTGTTTAAAAGCAGTGTTTTTAAAAAAGTATCATAATAATTAATAATCAAAGACTCATGCTTTTCTTATTTCCGTTGTATTTTACCTTGAAAATAGCTTGAAGAGTTCTACGCTGTAAATCCGTGAAGACTAGACGAGGTTTCTTTGGTGCGGGCGGATGTTCCGCTTGAGTCTGTGTATCCTCCTTCCTCTTACAACCTGTAAAAGGGTCAAGAAAAGAAACAATAATAATTAATTATTTTCCATGTTCCAATCTCCAACATTTTTTTTCTTTACTTATATGTATATATGTACTCTCAGAAAATGTGGTTGCACACTCTGTACTATACTTTGTATACTGTGTACTCTACAAGATAAAATTTCAACGGTAAATAGGCAAAAGGAAATTGTGATAGTAAATGGGAAGTGATGGTGAATGGTGATTCTGGTAGCTGGCAGTGACGAAGAGTAGACCAGTAGAAGGAGGAACCACTTGGAACCTTTGAAAATTCTTTGGTCATCTAATAAATTCGGGCCATAAATAACATGTCCACCTTTCGACTCCGACTTGCGATCAACTTCGACATCCAGCCAATATAAAAACACCACACCTCGTTAGCAGTTAATTTACGCTAGGTGACACACACAAAACCCGTGTCCGTTATACTGCTAATGTTATTATAGACCCTCTTTCTCTTATTTCACTTTCCAATTTCTCCGTTTTCATTCTACGCTATTTCTTATTTCTTCTCTGTACATATGAGCATGCAGAGTAAATAGATATGCTGTAAGATTTATTTCTTTTTCCTTTTTACTCTCCACCTTATTTTTCTTTCTTTCAGAATAGCAACTTATTTTACAGATCCTCATTCTTCAACATCCTACATTCCATTTCAATGAAATTAAGACCACCCATGTACAATGTACACACTTCCTCTTCGTCAAAGACAATTTTTTGCCTACTCACTAGTCACAATGTACAGTATACAGTACCGGTTACCGGTCCAATGAAATACTTGCAAACTGAATAATGCATAATGCATACTGTAGTAATTATATAATAACCTACAATGTGCAGAATACAAACATTGTGTGTATGAAGTATGAAATGTAAAGTATCCTCAATTATTACAAAGACAAAACATGGAAACGGAAGGGAAAATAAATCAGGATAAATAAAATAGAATAGACAAGTGAGTTTCGCACGTGGAAAAAGAATGAAGCGCGGGGGACGGAAAAATCAATACTTAAGTACTAGTATAGTCACCAGAGTATATTATTTACTAGTGTATACGGTGAAAGCTGTGTATATCTTTCAACATATATATTTTTCATGTATGAACGGACATATTCAGTATTCAGTGTGTAATTTTAGTTTTGTTTGCTGTATGTTTCATTTTTGGCCTTCAAATTAACTTGAGTCGAATTTCTCTTAAAATATATACCTACGTTTGTCAACTAAAGCTTTCTTTTACTGTTTACAGCATAACAGTTTACAGTATAACAGCATTTGTAATAATTTGGCTTGCCCTTTACTAAATACTAAATATGAGCGTTACCCTTCACAGAAAAGCTCATAAAATTATCAACTATATTATTTTTTACACTACTTTTACCCAAAGGAACTTAATATTCATGGATTATTGTGTAAATATATTTTACTTATTACAAACTGAGTTTATCAATGAATCTATCAATTTGTATCTTTACTTCTTGTTGAGACTTGTCGACAGTCGACAAGCTCGGTTTTCTAAACTTGGCGATGAATGATCGAGCTTGAAAAGTTGTTGAAATTTTTTCACTTCTAAATTCTGACATAGTAAAGAAAAAATAAATAGTATGGAATTGATATTGATATGAGGAATATAAATTTGGACTGCCAAACGCAGACACGGATACCGACACCGACGCCGATGATGACGTCTCTATGTTATGATATTCCTCTTTGGTATGTACCTACATATTATATTTTTCAAAGTCTACAGTACGTACATTGTACATAAAATGAAAATGAGATGGGTAGCAGAATGATTGTTGATGGTTGAATGGTTAGATGCTGGAGAAAGTCAAAGTCAAAAATTCCGCCTGATACTTTTATTTGTGAGTTTGTGAACATTTCCATGAGAGTGAGTGAATTTGAGGATTGAGGATTGAGAATTGAGCAAAGCCAAAAGCAAGTCAAGCTAACATGACTAATCTATCTATCAAATGGAGAGAATTGTCATATTAATATAGTATTGAGTGTATGTTTTGGGTATTGGGTATTGGGTGCGACAGAATACAGAATAAATGGATGTTAATGCACTTGCATTCTTATTCACTATTCAATTGAAATGGTCTCTCACATCTCCCAAGATATCATGGCATATTCCAAGTTTTACATCATATGTTGAGTTGGAGTCTCTCTCACTCTCTGCCTGTTATTTTCTACTAAGGAGACTCACCATTTCGAGTTATTATTATTATCACTATTATTATTCTGACCTCTCTCCACTTTATTTTGCCATATCCATCTAGCATCCTTGTACATTGTACATTATACACAGTTCACGCCCCTCTCATCCAAATTTATATTCCTCAATCCATTCACATCACAAACACAAAAAAGTGGAGGGAAAGGAAACCCGAGTCTCTATATTATTCAGTATTCAAGTATCCAGCATCAAGTACATAATATGCTCTAAGAGAACTAGCTTCCAAATTCAAATGGTCCAACTATTTTCTTATTTCTTATTCTTGTGTATTTTTTCCGAATCTGAGATTTCAAGTGCATTATTTCTCTAGAGCTTTTTACAATAATTTTCGATTTTCAACATTTCGGGCTATTTTTAATATTTCTTTCACTTTTTTCTTCTTTATACTTCTGTTTACGTCCGTGTCCAATGTCCACACTCGACATTTGACATCTCCAAATTCCATAACAGGACGTAATCAAAACATTTTTTGTGCGAATGAAGCAACTTTTACTTATTACCCTCATCAGAACAGACTACATTTTTCCCCAAAAATACAGTATAAAAATTCAGTTTTGCCATAAATTCTCAAATCTCAGTTCCCAAAAGGAGCAAGTAAGAAAAAGGTCGGAAGGACCAGAGCTTAAATGTGTACATAATGGAAATGAGCTGAAATCTGAATCTGAGTCTGAGTGAGTGATAGAATATAGAATAAGCATTGTGTTTTGTGTTCATTGTTCCTATTCATATTCTAGTTTCTAGATTCCAGTGAAAATCACGTAGGATTTTTTCCACTTTGATGAGCACGGCTATTCTAAAGTCTAGAAAATCTAGAGTCTAGATTCTAGAGTCTAGATTCTAGTGAATAAGAAACTCGACTTGAAGATTTTTGGCTCCACGGTGAAATGCACATGTATACATATTGATCTTTAGCATTTATAAGCATCGTTATTCCCATTCATTCCTTTACACTCCATTTCACTCCGTTATGTTCTCTCTCTTTCCTTTTCTTGTGAATATTCGGGAATTTCAACTGCTGGACATTCTACACTCTACATTCTACATGGACTTGAGACTTGAGAGAAAGATTTAAAATTGTTGTTAAAAATGCTCTGTGTCTTTTTAGAGTATAGAAAAAATAAAATACATATGTGAATAGAATATAATAGAATGGAAAAGAATAGAAGATTTAAATGTCCATTTTACATTGGACATTGGACATATTGTAGATGGTAGAGTATTGAAGAATGGATGTTTTCAAGATATAAAAGAGCATGAGAGGTGGACTGTGTAGAGTGTACTGTGTACTGCGTAGTGTAGACTGTGGACTAAGAACGTGGGAAAATTGCAATTGTTTGACAGAGAATGGCTGTTTGTTCTTATTGAGCTTATTTAGGGTGAGAGACTGGACTGGACTTTGGTTAAGTGAGAGTGCGAGATAATCCTCCTCTTCTTCTTGGAAATAAGCTGTGAGGAGGAAAAACACGTGGACATTGGACGTTGGACGTTGGACGTTGGACGTTGGACATTGAACATACTCAAGAGAAAGAAGAAGATGAAGAAAAGACAAAAGGGAAAAAAGAAAAATCCATCCATAATCGACATGAAAGTCAACTCGCTGTCTTTTTCTCTCTTTCTCCA
>JABASP010003296.1:0-14664 GCA_019776565.1 Sminthurinus signatus
AGATGAAAGTCGATATTTTAATGTACATTTACTATTTTATGCAAAAAGATGGTTTAAAAGGGTTAAATTTACGTTGCCCACAGTTGCCCCCAAACCACAGATCCCCCGGGTAACCCTATGCTACATTACATATTACAGTTAAGACACTGATACTTAGTTAGTAAGATAAGAGTTAGCAACTGACTTTATGAACTTCTATCAAGTCCTCTATTTATAAACTATGTTAGATTAGATTAACTATTATCATTATTATTATAGTATTACATTTATATTTTTAACAATAAATAACCCACTAAAATACTTTATTACTCTAAAAAGATGCTTTCACCATACTTAGTATAAAATTTGACTAGTACTCAATACTAAATATATATATATATCAACTATCAACAATCATTACCATTACTTTATGTCTACTACAAATTGATTGAATTTGGAATAACTACATTTCAGATCATGTATATATATAATATAGTTTCAGTTTTGAATTTTGAATAATATTGATAAAGATTATAAGGTGCAAAATGCAAAATGTTCAGGGGGAAATGTAGTTACTCGTAAATTCAATCATAATAATTATAAAGAAGTCTATGGACTAACTAACTTTTACTTTTACTACACATCTAAAATCTAAAACTATGTTCCAATGTCTACATTATATTTACATTTTACATACCATACTGAATACTGAATAAAAAACAAAAGTTCTAAGAAAGAGTATATTTTGTAGATAGAGGAAGATGATAGAGGAACTCACAACAGATTCTAAAAGAGAGAGAGAGAGAGAACTGCGAGAGCTGCATATAAAAATGCCCAATCAATCCATCAATCAATCAACCAACGTGAAACATTGACCAAACGGGTTACAATAATTATTGATAGAGTATTTAACCAACAGAGTTGACATTTTAGAAATATATTATACGAATAGTTAGTAACGCAAATGTAAATATTGAGAGAAAGAGAGAGAAAAAGGAAGGAATAAAGGCCAATTTATACTTCACTCGTTGCCATATAAATAACACTATAGGAGTGAAATGCTAACGAATGGGCAGAGAGTGAAGTATAAATCGACCTTAAAAGAGTAAATGCATAAGGATGTCTTTCAAATATAAATGAATATGTAATAAAATCGTATTGTTTAAATCTTTCCAATTGTAAATCGTAACAAATATTGGAAACAAAAGAATTTGAGTGACATCCTACAACATTTTGAAAATAAACATTGAATATATTATATAGTAAACAAAGAGGACAAAAGAGCAGAGAATTGAGGTACACATATTTTTTGATATTTGCGTTTTATTATTCTGTACCAACGAATCGAATTATTTACAATTTTCATTTTAATAAAAAAAGTGTCCTAATTTTATTTTTTCGTTTACCACTAATGTTAAAAGTACGTGTCAAAGATTTGAATTACTAATGTTGCAGTACAGTAGTAAGAAGTATTATTCAAAAAAAAAAATTACTTGTATCAAAAGGGCTAAAATACTAATGAAATGCACGATCTGTTTTCTCTACACTTTGATTCTAATTTGGGTTTGTGCATTTAAAATCTATCGTGTTTTTTTCACTACTGCATTCAAAATTCAAAAGTGTTGTTAGTAAAAAAAAGAAGAGAAGACTATTATGAATAATTATTGTTTTTTCTTTGTAAATTGAAAGGAAAAGTCAAAGTTTATTTTTCTCGAAAATATCATATGTACATATTTATGAACCATTTGTATAAGAAAATGATAAGATGAAAAGTTTTTCATGGATGTAGTGCACACTATAAAAAATTGAATTTTAGATTTCCTAGTAGTGTGAAATCCTAGTTCTAGGTTTTATTTTCTGATTCTAAAAAAAAAACTTCTAATCAACTAAAAAAATTAAATGGAACAACATAAAAGAGGAACATAAAAAACTTAAAACGAACTTTACAACTCTCTATATTATATTATTCTATTCTACTACAATGTGTTCCACTATTGAAGCCTCGGTTTTTCATTTTCATGAATTTGTGTCATGAAGAGGATATAAATATATGTATATATATACATTTTTTATATTCCATAGTCCAGCGGAGAACAAAACAGAGGATTCAAAAATGGAAAACACTGTATATATATATATAGAATTATGTATATACTACTCTAAATAAACTACAGCCAACTGAGGATTATCAGTCAGCATTTTAAAAAAAATTATTAGTATTTTTTTTAGAGTCTATGAATCACCGAAAGAGTAGAAGAAGTGCAGCAAAGAAGGATTGAAAATTGTTATGACGGTTTATACTTGAATCTGGATCCGAATTAATATTTCCAAACACCTGAATCGGAAAGCGTAAAAATAGATGACTTTGAAGAATCAAATTTGAAATAAAAGTCCTAAAATCCTAAAGGGTTAGTCTGTTGAATAATAACTTACAAAAAAAGTATGTAGATTTTATAGTTTATAACTCATGGTGGAAGTTGCTTGAAACTTTCTCTCCATACCATTTAACATTTAACTTTGTGTCTTTGTTGTATTTTACATTTTACACAAAAAGGCACTACTCCCATCTCCCATAATTTTAGCCATCACTACAATTTTCACTGTATACTACGAAATATTTTTAAATCCTCCAAAACTCCCATAAGTTTTACATTAGCAAGTGTTTTTTAAATCAATACAACCTTTTGAACTTTGAACTTTGAGCTAATGATTACTAGTAAATTTCTCATCTTCTAAATATAAATATGAAATAGTTATTGATGTTGAAATAATAATAATAATATTGAGATGAAAGGAAGGGAATTTCAGTCTGACCTGCATGCCGATAATAGCGTATATAAAGAAGAGCATTGCTATCAGTAAGCAAACGTAGGGAAGAGCCTTGAAAGATTGAACGAACGTCCACAGAAGGATACGAATGGTATAACCTTGACGAAGAAGCTTGATGAGACGGGCTGCACGGAAGAGTCTCAAAAAGGCTAGATTAATGAAGTTTTGCTGTTAAGATAAGAAAAAGAGAAAACAGAATTAAAAAGACTGTTCAAAACGATATCAAAAATACAAAGACAAAAGGCATTCCATCAAAATTTAGGCAATTATACCCCAAATTCCATGACGAGGGCGTCTATAATGCTCCCAATAACTGTGATGAAGTCAAAGATATTCCAAGGATCTTTGAAAAAATTCTAAAAAACGAGTACCACACACACACACAACAACAACAAAATTTCCATTAATTTTCCAATTACAATGAATTGAATCAATTTTTTATGTAAAATGAATCATTTATTGTGTGTACACAGTAAATCGTGTACATACAAAATATAAAACAGTTTGAAATTTAAAAAAAGTCCATAGGACTCAACTCTCATATATATGTCATTTTGTGTGTAATAATATTTGAAATTGGTAATCATGTGTTTATGAATTTTCTGTTATCCTATATATATATCTTTGTCCAAAAGGACATGATATCGTATGTCCTATGTGTAGAGATTCCAGTAAAATTGTGTGTTAAAACAAGAAACAAAAGAAAAAAAACGTCACATGTCCCATGCTGACACGCTCTTCCACTTGAAATCAAAGTATGTTATTCAATATTACACATAATATTCTATCATCTCCTAAAGTAAGTATATATTTGGTATCGAATATCGAATATCAAATGTTTCAGGCAAGTGTCAATATGTTAAAGAGCCTCAATTAGCAATCATTTTGGATTTTGGTAATAAATAAAAGGCTGAGTTTTCAAGTTAATATTGAATTTTCACCAAATTCACTAGAGAGAGAGGGTAATATTATGTGGTATTGGTAATCGGTTCAGTTGGGCAAAACACATTATCAATTATTATTTTTATAGGATTTTTTGATTTTTTTTTCTTTGACTCCAAAACTCACTGACTCCGATGTCAAACAAAGAAATACGTAAAGAAATATTTACGTAGGAATTTTCCTGCTCATCATATTTTTTATACATAATAAGTAATAAAAGTAGGAAAATTTATACTAGTTGACATGTAAAAACTAAATAAAAGCCTTATCTATGGGTAATATTATTATTATTGGTATTACAAACAACAAAGATGACACAAACGGATTTACACAAATAGCTATACATATGGAATATGTAGTTTCTGTAAATAAATAAATGGGAGTTTATCTCCTGGAACAATGAAACTTATTTATAATATATTGAAAGGGAATTTGTACTACAATAATATAATCTACAACAAAAAATGAAAACGGAAAGAAAAACTCTGTACATTTTAAAGAAAAACTTTCCATCGTTCGTTATTAGTTATTATGTACTACAAAATACAAAATACGTAATATCCTAACATTTTACATGACTTATATCGAAAAATGTAAAAAAAAACATTTATGAGAAATCTAACAAGGTTGAAAGAAGCACATTGTATTCATAATAATTCATATATTATTATGGTATTTTAAAATAAAATATGAAGAAAAAAAAACATAACTAAAAACCAAAGAAAAAAGAGAGATAGATTGAGAAAAAAAACGGTGGGTACTAAAATACTACAAGTAGAACATTGAAACTTTGGCAAATTTACAACACCACAACGGGGTGAAATGGTAACAAGGATATTACACTGACAAAAAAGTAGAAAATAAATACATGATGATGATACATATGTATGTAATATATCATAGATACGTTCTGTTTCTGAAAGATATATATATATATATACATATACATATGAATCAAAAATTAAAAACTGCAAAAAAATGTGTACACATATATACATATAATATATACACATATAAACTTTTACTCAACTAAATCACTACTTTTGTCAAAAGGTGTGTGGTGTGTAGTTTGTAGTGCGTGTGAGAGCATTTTGTTTCTAGAACCAATGCTAAGTTTTATCATATGTAATTTTGATTTTGATTTCGACTTTGAAAACACAACAGGTACAAAATAATTTTGACAAAAATTCTGTCAATGTACAATAGAAAAAAAACAATTTTGAGAACCAATGGACCCTGATTTGAAAAATCAAGATGAATTGATTGCTGAAAGATCGCAGTGGTTGCTTCAATCAGATGTACACTCAATATGTAATAATAGGGACAAAAACACAGAGGTAAATAGACTATACTGGTATACTATATTATAGACTATATTCTACACTATATGTATATTTAATAATACGTATAAATACAAAAGACGATTGAGAAAAGTAGAAAGTAGAAGGAATAAATTATTGTGTAGATGGTAGATTATAATTAAATACAACGTAGAATCATCTGAGTCATACAGAAATCATACATGATGGGAAATTTAAAGCTTTATATGTTTTAGTAGGTAGTTCCAAGTTTTTATCTATACTTTCTCTAGACTCTAAACTCTAGAAAAAATTGTTCCAGTTTTGTAGTTTGTAGTAGTTCAACATGACCAAATGATTTTGTTCAGACTCATTTGATTTTACGCTATGGTTGAAAAAAATAAGTTGTAATATATGGAATAAGTAAAAATAAAAAACCGACTGACTCTGACTCCGAAGGCAAGGACCTTGAATATACACTCTAGTGAAAAGAAGAAGGTTAGGACTAAATTGACGGCGATTAGAACCTCCTCGTATGCTTCAGGTTGATGGTGATACTATAGACACAATAAATGCAGAGAAAAAATACAACTAAGATTCACAAGCTTTCTACACCACAAAAAAAACTAACTCATCATTTGTATCAGAAAGCTTTTTTTTAAAAAGAAAAAAGAAAAAAAAGGAGTAGAAGAAAATAATACAATGACAGTTTTATAAATCATAATTACATAATCATTTAAGATTTAAGAGTAATGATAAACAGAAGAGAAAAAAAAACGATTCAAATTTAAACTATATGTAGAAGTATATTAACATGTTAAATAGCCTACAACCATTTAATATTTAATTATTGATGGAAAGGTTTATATTATAGACTGGTTCACGATACAAATTACGAATACAAAACTATTGCTTGTATAATATGTTTACTTTTAGCTTTTTTTCTAAATTATTTGCTATACGCTATATTATTATTTATCATATTTTTACAGGTGGACTTGACACTGAAAACTAAAAACAGTTTGCAAATGACAAGAAAATTACAAGACAAAATATTTTACTTTGACATATACATCTACATATTTAATATTTATGTAACAGGTCAAATCCACCACAAATATAACGCTATAATATTATGAGCATTATATTATAAGTGTATCAACTACTTAAATTCGGCCTCTCCAAATTTCAAACGCACACGATATAAGATATAATATAAATATATTTAGCAATAATAATATAAACGACGAACAATTATTATGAACTATTATCGTATTACTAAAAAAACTCGCTGATTTTCTAAATTCTAAATAGTCTCATCAGTTATTTGTAGTCATAAACCATCAATCGTTTAGTCTAAATACTAGAGTTCAAGGCATATAATGTATAACATTACCCTCTTTTCAGTTTGCCTTTTCACCTACTTTAGACTGAATGACTAACTATTAACTATACGTTTCTTATATTTAGTATATTATATGTTATTCAAGTAATTTAAGAGACAATATGTAATTTCATGTTTCGTGCACTCTTCATTCCATACATATCTCTTTTTTCTTTGTATCTAGTGCCCATTCAAAATTAAATGCAATTCCCATGCAGATGCAAAAATGCAAGTCCATTCTCCTTCATGCGTATTTTGAAAAAAAACTATCGTGCACACTTACATGCACATAATTATTCTCCAACTATGTCTATACTTATAACAATGTAATCTTTATGTCATTCCGTCAAAATGCGATGCAGAATGCAGATGCGAAAAAAACCATGAAAATGTAAAGCCAAAACCATGCATGAGCAGTTTCATTTTGAGCATTTGCAAAAACAAACACGCTTAAAACTCACAATGAGAAGCCTTTCATGTTGATGATGACTGTTGTATTATTACAGGAAATAAGTAATAATACAATAGTCAACAAATGCTGTTAATAGATAGAAAAAGCCAGAGTATTTAGTAAGAAAATGATACATTTAAATCATGCCATGCATCAGGCAAAAACGTGCAGCAAGATTCCATTTCAAAATATTGAAAGAAACAGAGAAAGCATTTTTCATATTATTGTCACTTGGACAGTAGCAATCTGCGCGCGAAGTAAAAGCCAAAAAATTAGAGAAGCAAATTCTATGTAAAAAAGCAAAAAGCAACATGTCAAACAGAATCATTAGCACAGTAGTCACTTTTTTAGACAAAAAGCAAAAACATTTTAATGATAAAAGATAAAAGCACACAAGATGAAACCTGTACAACTTTATATTGTCAAACCTTTGCGATTTACGAGGAATTAACAAATACACAACATTGACGGTATATAATCGATGAAAAAGATTCTTACCCCTTCTATATAGATGGAAATGTTCAGATTTTTAAGTACTTACGTGATGTTGTGCGTAAATAGTGTATAAATATACATTTATTTTTACTATATTGAGTATTTGATTTTTTTTGAACATCTAAACAGTTGGTCCAAGTCCCATTATTTATAACATTGACTATTCACTACATTCATTATTTTATAGAATAGAATAACTATTATCTACACACTATAGGATACTTAAAAAGTGTTTCACAATTCATGTGGAAAGTATACAGTATGTCTAAAATCCGAGTATATTATATTGTTGAGTTAAAATAATCATCGTTAATACTTATTGTGTGTAAGATACGAGAAGCAGTTTTGATTTAATAATAATTATTATTGATAATTAATCTACAAGTAAAAAATAATGTTCAACTAAGATTGAAAATAAAGCAGGAGTACATATATGTAACTAAATTGACCGAGAAGGATCCTTAAACATTAATCGACGGAAGAAGTCACAACATCAAGAAATTTTACACACTTACACACATTTTAGGGAATATTTCTGGGAATTTGTTCTAAAAATATTATACAATAGGTACAATTGTAATCAGTAATCAGTACTCGAAAAGACGGACAGACAAACAACTAAAGCTAGAGATTTCTCTCATCTCAATGATAACTTTTTTTTTCTTGAGACTCCACTATTTCACTGTTTATTACATACTATACTATGCTATGTAATAAGTAATAATACATACGGCACATATTTATGTCGTACGTAACACTAGTAAACTATCTATTAAGTATAAAACATTCATTTAGTAGGAAAGAATATAATATTATAGGATTTAAGATTTTTAGAAATAGGAAAGGACTTAATTGCAATATACACATAGGATTCAGCAACAACACCGATAACATTTAAAGGGAGCAACCTTCTTTCTTTTTTTTAAAAAAAAAAGAAGGTCAACTCTATAATATTTTTGGGTAAAAAAGTATTAAAAAAGGAGGAGCAAAAAATCTTTGATCTTTTCCAATATATTTATCTGGTTTTACAGTGAGTTTCTTCCGGAGTCAGGAGAATTTTGTTTTCTTTCTAGTAGTAGAGATTCAATAAAACATGGAGAAAGTTTCAGTGAAAGTGTTTTTGAGTCAAAATCTGTTATCCGTAGTTATTTTACTTTGTTTGTTTGTAAACGGTAGAGGAAGAGGTGCAAAATCGATAGAGAGAAAGAGACAGATTTTGGAAAGAAAAATATATAATATATATTGTAAACCTTTATGTACTGAGAGTATTCAAAAAATATCTTTATCTTTTTATGAAAAAGATAAAAAGAAGGAGAATCCTTCATCTTTCATAAATATATTATACGGTCACTTCCACTATTTGTATAGACACATAATGAGATGAATAGAACAGAATATATAGCAGAAAACAGATTTTTTTGTGTGTGGCATTTTGGGCTGTTTGTTTGTTTTTTTTATCTTCTTCAGAATATTCCCGTGTTTTTGTGAGTAAAATTACCTTAACTCCAAATGACACGATTTTCAGGCAGCACTCGATGAAGAATAGAGCCGTGAAACCAGTGTTCATATAATGAAGCATGTCCTGGTACGCCGTGCTTTGACGATGAAACTATTAATTTAATTCACAGCCATATCATACGTACAATAACACATAAAAACCTGACTCCCATCCAAATAAATTAAAAATATCAAAACGGCCACAATTGTTTGTTTGTTTGTTTTGCTTTTTTTTGGTTTCAAACAAAAACAATAATAATAATTACTTAGTATTTAAAATTGTAAGTACACTAGAAATGACAAAACAGATACAGAGGGAAATAGAAGGGAAAAAAATAAAAGAGAAAGGAAAATTTTATATAGAAGAAGGGAGAAAGGAAAAAGAAAGTACCAAGTTTTATATATAGTTATCTAAATAAAATAAAAATCATAAAATTCTTAAAGATAAACAAATTTCAATGTTTTTGTCTGCAGATTATAGATCAAGAATCAAGAGATAGAGACGCAGTAGTATTCTTTTTTGTTAGATAATCCAAGATAAAAAGTAATGTCATATAACTTTTCGCTTGTCAGTTTTTCCCACAAGAAAAATAAAATAGATATTAGATAGAGAGTGAGAAAAGAGATTTAGAATTTAGATATTGACTCATAAAAATCATAATAGTAGTAAGAAGTATATAGTATCATCATTATGTTACAAGAAGAAGTACAAGTAAGTAAGTGATAGTAAGTAGATTAGAATGCAATATATATATAGAGTAGAAGGCACGCAAAATCAACCAAGGGATAAATTGAGATTTCAATAAAACCCCTTTTGGTCGCCTGCTTTTTGTCCACACAGCCACACTCAGACTTTTACAATTGTAAAACTAGAACGTAAGTATTTTGTATAATATCTATAATGTTTAATATAACAAACATTGGTTTATATAATATATGTATTAAAAAGTATTTACTCATTCTCATAATAAGTATTTAGATGGGATTTTATATTACACACATTTATGTTACGCAAAAAGAAATAGTAGTAGTAGAATCTCTATACGAAATACGAAATACAAAAGGACATGAACCAAAAAACAGTACGCCATTTATGTAAATGAATATATATACATTATATACAGTAAATAATTAGTCATTCCAACATCCAGTTGACAATAAAAAAAGGTCCAGAAGATAATAATAATAAATACTAATAATTTTTCTACATTATTACTATTATCCTGTGGTCCTCATATTTTTTGAACATGAAAACTATACAAAGAGAGCTAGTAAAAAAATTTTTTGCGTTTTCTTTAGCTGTACTATAGAAATCATGCACATTTTATAATAATAATTAATAAATATTATTATCATTCATTTACACACAAAAGCTATAACTCAGGATTCGTGAAGCTAGTGAGTAAAAAATGATTTACACGAGAACTAGAAAGTCACAATATACTTTACAAGTATTATAAAAGAAAAGGTTTTCATTTTGGACTCTCAGCATCACGAATTCAGAATTCAGAGAACAATTATTATGAAAATAGCTCCACTACAAATGAACAACTTATTTTGTTCTATTCATCATAATCAATAATCAACTACAAAATCTAATTAAAGCGTTCACATTCACGCACACAAATGTAGATAGAAAATAGAAACACCCACTTGAAAACACTCATTCATACAGTATAGTAAAAATATTTACTCTATAAAATATTTAAAATGACAACTATCTCATTTTAGAAAATCTGGCCTCTAAGCAATGAATAACAATATACATGTAGAAACGAATAATCAATTTGAGTGCAGTGTGCAGTGTTCATGCAAACTACATATATACAATGTTGTAATATTATTAGCATTAAAAAAAGAAGAAAATGTAAAAACATTCGACACATCTATTATTTACACTCGTGCACATTGAAAAGAAGAAAAATAACTACAAGAATTCTCAATGTAGAGTTTACAGAGATAAAAAAAGCATGCATAAAGAATTTACCAATGCATTTCATTTCAGGAATGTTCATGGCTCATGCAAACTACTTGCAATTTTTTTGACATGTATAACACTAAGATTGATCTAAGAATATCAAATATGAAGGCACTAAAAATTCATAAGGGCAAATACTGACTACAAAAGTACAAATGAATGTAAAAAAGTAAAAAGATTGAATCTTGCCCATCAAGGTTGAGTAATAGTGAACGGACATTCAATTTTCAGAATAAGGAATCAAACTACAATATATAGGTTTTGCTTCCCAACTTCTAACGACACTACTGCATAATATAATAAATTTTATTTGCAACAGGCGTGCATTTATGACTATGCAAAAAATATTTGTAGACATGCTGTAGAGAAAGGTGTGAAAATGCTATAAAATTTTATGCATGCACTACTCACAACTCACAACTCAAAATCCAATCTTGATAAATAGGCAAAGAAAACAATGTACAATGTATGTATTAGATATTTCTTGAAGTACACATTAAATTACATATATATGTAACAAGTAAAAGCATGAAGTGAAAGGCTCTAGAGTATTCTGTAGATTCTATAGATTCTAAAGTATTCTCATTCAGTCATATTCAGTAAACTACAGCAACAACTCAATCCTCGTGAGTTTAATTTATTCTACATAAAACTAAAAGAACTACAAACTAGTAAAAAAACGTATCAAAATAACCACACAACTATTTACAGTTTTCTATTGCAATAATATGACTACTACGCAATAGAAGTAATGACTACGTAATGACTACGTTTTCTATTTAGGAAATATATGATATATTTTGTGCACTTTCTACTACTAAAAAAACAATTACATTCCTAAAAATTAACACCAAAAAGATGAAATTGTCAACTACATAATATAATCAAATACGGGCTAAGAATAAAACCCAATTCAATTCAATTCAATCCAATCATGCAAAATCGTTCACATAGTTTGATTCTAAAAATAATAATAAAGTATTTCATTTTGATATACTTTCACTACAAAATATATAATTTATATGCATAACATGTCTGCAGTGATGTGAGACTTGGTGGATAAAAAGTTACTTTGTTCATTGAATATATTATTATAGTTCATGTTGCATCATACTGATCATACTTTTACGTTGCTTATACTTTGCTTTGCTTTTGCTTTGTAAGTTTTTGTATACTTGTATTTACTTATATCTACGACCACTTTTCATTCCAAATTCTCATGCATACTCCTTCGTACTCATTATCATCATTATCATGGATGATGATGATAAAAACAATAAAAACTTGATGTGTATTGATTATTTGATGTCTCTTCATCTTAATAAGAATTTCAAATCAAACGGTATACATTAGATAAATATAAGATTTAGAACTAGAACGTTGAAATATATTTCTCATCTTCAAGAAAATCAAGATTCACGATTCACGATGAATATGTTGAGACTATAGATATATAAGGTATAAAGTCTGCAAACCTATAATATCTATGATACCATAATATCTATAAACCTATGATACACATTATTAAATTTCTTGTTTTTTAATAAATATATCAAATTATACTTCTTTCCTTCAATATAAATAAAAAGAGGTTACCTTGAAAAGGAAAATTGGAAAAAAAATCGATAGATTGAGAAAGAAAGATAAAGTAAGACAGTAAGAGGTAAATAAAATTATAGAGTATAACCTTCATCATCAGCAGCAGCGTGTTGAGGACAATTAGCATCATAATAAAATACTCAAAAGGAGTCGAGGCAACCATCCTCCATATTTTGTACTTTAACGAGTCGCGATCCTTGGGCATATCTATATATAATAATACATGGAAAAACTCTGATAATTACCATGTTCATTTGTATGATCTACATTCTACATGATACAACATATTATAACTTATAACAGACATGTGTGTAAACAAAACTGACAAATGATTTTGTATTTTGTAAAACTTACATCTTTCCAACGGACGCGCTCCAATGGCAAAATCAATACAAGATTTCTACAAGAAAGAAAGGGAATCGAATTTATATATAATTCATACACCATATGCACATAGCAAACTTGATTATAGATTGATTATGTCTACAATAATAATTCATACTTGATTTTTATCCATTTCTCCATCTTGTAACTCCGCTTCGCCCTGTTCTTGAAAGGTGATAATAATCAAAGCAACGAAAATATTCACGAAAAAGAAAGGGAAGACAATGAAGTAGACCACGTAGAATAGTGACATCTCAATTCGGTGGTGTGGTAGAGGACCACGATCTTCATCTGTGGCAGCCATGGAATTTTGTAGCACTCTATTAGACACAAAAATGTTCAAAAAATTAGTGAATAAAAGTAGAATATAGTGTGTAGTGTGTGATGTACAACAAATAATTTGAATTGGAACAAATTAATAAGTAAACGTACTGCGGCCATCCTTCTCCTGTCTGCACAGCAAATAGAGTTAACATGGCTACAAATACATTATCGTAATGAAAGTCCTGTGGAATCCATTCACGCTTGTACACACTTGGCGGCGAATCATCGTCTTCATAAACAAAGAAATAGCCTTGGCATTCAGGTTTTGTCATTCGGCTTAAATCAGTACACTTTTGGAATCTTCCATTGAACAATTGCACAGCAATAACAGCAAATATAAACTGTAAAATTTATACAATAAAAAAGGGTTTTCATTTCATACTATTTTCAGAAAATAGTTCATAAATTTGTATAAAAAAGAGGAAAATATATAAAAATATTGAAAAATAAAAACACATATCGTACATGAAATAAAATGTAGACAATTAGAATGTTGAATACATTCTTGAGCGAATTGACAACGCAGTCGAACACAGCTTTGAGCTTTGGAACACGTTTGATGGTCTACATTAAGTATAAAAACACGGAATAAGAACATATGTAAATCACAGAGGGTTTATTCCACATTTACACAAATACATGTAGTTGAAATGATTAAAACAAACAATCGACATCATGTACAGCTTATTTAAAAAGACTCACCTTCAAAGGACGTAGCACACGCAAAACACGAAGGGATTTAATAGTATTTAGCTTATTAGTTAATTCATTACTTAGTACAGCACCACCCTCTTGACCACCGCCCCTAAAAAAAGGTTATTTAATTTAAACATTTTCATTTTATCCATGCGATGTATATGTAAATCTCTAGAACTTTTTTGGGTAGATGCAGAGAGCTGAGCTAAATTCTTGTGTATTGAACGAGAGAGAGTACCTTTCCTTGAATTGAACATTAACATGAGATTAAAAATGTGTACATTTTCATGGGTTCATTCACTGTTCACTGAGTAGAAAATATTATAAAGAGTATTTTCTCCGACGTGCATAAACAGAAGGCAATTTTTCATTAAATATATTATCTTTTTAGAAAAATCAAGAAACTAACTAAAAAATCAACAAGGTTTACTGACTAGAAAATCAAATAATTGTATGAATAAATTTGAAAAGTACAAAAGACTAATAAACCTTCAGGAAAAAGCAAATACGTCTATAAAATCTGATAGTCAGTTATATTAGAACTTTTAATGTTCAAACTAAATAACAAAACTACTCAAGGAAAAAACTTTCAGCTATTGTTATATATTTGCATCTAAAGATTTAAAGATATAGATATAATAGAAGATATAAGAGTACTCTAGTATTTTGTTCTTTTCACGGTTTTATAATAAAGCAAGCGAAATCTATTTTGCGTAATATAATATAAACTAGAAAAATTGGCCCGCCGTTGGCAGGCTATCTTACATTCGATGTCTGTCTGTGTCTCTATGCGTTTGGTTTTTTATTA
>JABASP010003297.1:0-14662 GCA_019776565.1 Sminthurinus signatus
ATGTGTATAGAACTTTTTGGTTATTGATATTGGATAGCGCACATCTATAAACAAGCAATAGAAATGTAAACATTGTTTATAAGATCCTATGCATTTTTCGGCCAAAATCTCTATAGAAACGTTCTATGCATAAATTTCGTCAGGGTAATGATTTCAAAACCAAATTCGAATTCAAATTCAAAAGAGGAACAATTGAAATGAATTTTAAATTACTTTTCAAAGTCCATTTAAAGTATTTTACATGGAATTTAAAATGACAAGAGACAAATTATTATTACAACCCAAAAATGTTGCAATGCAAAATATAAAATATAGACATTTGTTCCAAGTTTTGTATTTTTAATTTGTAACCAAAGTTGTGAATAAAATGAGCCACAAGGTGTGGAAAATACAGAAGAAAGTAGAAATAATAAAGAGAAGGACAAAGGATATTTAAACTCGTTTACAATGTAAACTTGAAACCTAGTCCAAACTCCAAACTATAAACTCGGAGGAAATAAATGAGCCAAAAGTCTCACAAGTCTTGAATAGAGTGAGGAGAGAAAGAAAAAAGATGCACGCTGAAAAGTAATGGAATAAATTGTGTATATTGTAAATTGTATGTACAATGGAATAGTGATGAATAATGTGCATATTCTAGTCTTTTCTGTATTCTCTACTCGATACACCACAAACAAATGTAGTTACGCACAACTCGTTCTCCTACTCTTACTCGTAGTTGTAAACTTCCTCTTCTCATCATTCAATCCTTAACAAGGAACCACAACAAACCAGAATACAATACACTCCATGTGTATAATGTAATATTCAATGAACACAACACAACAGAACACAATGCGTGTACAGTGTACAGTGTACAATACACAATACAAACTCTGCCCACCACCACCATCATCATCATCAACTGGAGTAAAAAGCGTAGGAAAGAGCAGAGCAGGAACTACAGTGAAGTGACTACAGACTTTTTTCCCAAAAGAGAAAGAAAAAGAAAGGACTTTGAAAACCACTACGACTACAACTACGAGTACAATTACATATTAGTAGAGGTTCACTACTTTCTCCAGTACCCAGTGCTCAGTACTCAGTATGCCTTTCCTTCCTCGCGTATCCACAAGTTTGAAAAGTCTAGAGTGTAGACTGTGGACGAGGCTCAGTTTACAAGCAATTCTATTAAACTTACTTGTATTACCTCTATTGTATTTAGGAATTGGATACTTTTTGAATCTTTTCATTCTTGTCCCCATCAACTTCAACATCAACATCAATATCAACTCACCACACACAGTCTCAAACTAAACTAAACTAGAAACTAGAACTACAAGTTGCCTATCTCTATCTCTATCTTTATATTTATCTACTATCCACGATTAGAAAAAAAGACAAACAGAGAAGAGTGATATCCTATTGTTCCTTCCAAAAGTTTTCCTTTCCATCAATTGTTGTTCTATTTCTAGTTCTATTTCTAGTTGTAGGTTGTAGTTCTTCGTGCTGTTGTTGTTGTTGTTGGTTCCCACTTTTCGGGTTTTACTTTGGTATCATTACAAATAAAAATGGAGAGTAGTGAAAGAAGTAAGATACAGAAAGTACAAGGGAGAAAATAGAAAAGGGGGAATTTCGTGCTTGTGGGAAGTGACTGTCTCCATACATGAATTGTGTATCGTATTAAACCTTTAATATGCTCATCCATTATGGACGAAAAACATTCCATATGACTTTTATATCAACTATCAACAATCAACAGTCCACACAGTCCACAGTCCATCGTCCACAGTACGATATTTCCACACGGAAATCATTTACTTTCCTATAATGTACAATGTCGCATGCAAGTCCCAACCAAACCAAGCCAAACCAGACCAATGTTCATGTTAAAGTTGATGCCTGTCTAAAGGAACAAACTAAGGACTGGAAATACATTGTACATTGCTTATTGCACATTATGTATCACAGTTTTGATATCGTGTCCCACTCCTGTTCCTTTCCCTTTTCTCACTCTTTATACATGGAACGTCTCATAACTTGAGCTTGACTTTCCTTCCACAGTTGAGGCACACAAGACACAGTACACAGTACAGAGTACACAGCACATGGAAAGAAAAAGACGAGGAATATAGGAAAAGGTAGAATCTAGAATCTAGATTCTAGAGTCTGTTAATCCCAAAAGTGGTTCTATTATTATCAAAATGTACAATCTCAACTTGATGATGGAAGATGCAAGTACTTTCTCCCTCACTTTCTCTCATTTAACATTTACCAACACTCTCGTAAAACACCGGATGGGTTTCAGGCTCTATATATTTCGTCAGGACGAGTGAACACGATCAAGTACGTGTACCAATGAACAAGAACCTTTTGGGTTTGGGTTTTTGGTTTTTGGGTCTACTTTTCCTTGTGTTTTTAGTCAGTGCAGTTTCTGTTTCTGTTTCAGTTCCAGCTCTTGCTCTTGTCCGGGTGTGAGAGAACTTGTTTTTGGTTTTTGGGCAAACAAGGTTAAAAGCTTACTAGTCCGAATTCCGCATTCCGAATTCCGAAGAGTAAGGAACAATGTGTAGATTGTAGAGTGTAGAGTCTATTCTAGTCAAGGAAAGTCAAGGAAAGAACCAGTAGCCAGTAGCCAGTGGCCACAGCCATTAAGCAAGAACCAAAAAAAAAAGCACAGCTGCCCCACACGATAAAATCCTTCACCTCATGAAATCTCAATCAATCAAGCCAAAACAACCTGCCACTACTCACTCACTCGCTCACTCAGTGCCTACTGCCTACAAAAATACCAAGTACCAAATACAGGAGCTTTCTTATTTCTTAAGCCTGTTCATACCTTATTTCTCATATATTATATCCACACGTATGCACAATGCACAATACAATGCACAATTTATGGCGATGGCAATGGCGATGGTCAATACGGTTATGAGCAGGCTCCCAATTTTTTTAACTCTAGTAAAAAAAATCTATCAACACTCCAACTCCAACTCGAAAACAAGTATAAAGTATATGGACTACATTTCCTGTTCCTATTTTCTCACGGCATACAATACAAAATACAAATAGAAAATACAACCACAATCACAATCGTAATCCCACACATTGTACAGTAACAAACAACAAACAAACTCACCTCATGAGACAAATATCATACTTCATACTAAGCATTTTCATTTTCTACTTTCTACTTTCTACCTGGATACAAAAACTCTGGTTACTTTCAACATTTCTTTACATTATCAATATTCTGGTATCTTTGAAGCTTTTGTGTACACGACATTTGTATTTGTATTCTTATCATCAATTACACTGTGCATTTTGAGCTGTGCACAAGTCACATAACTCGTGTAGGAAATTTAGAATGATTTGACATGAACTCATTCCTTCAATCACCCACCACCACGACCACGACAATCCACAAATGGCATGACATGCTTGAAAATATCTGCACACCTATATTGTGTATCTTACATTGTACATTTCAGCTGTTTACCCAAATTCCGAATTCCAAATTCCACGCTCTAAAACCAACCCATAAATTTAAATTAAAAGAACCATGTGCTCGAAAATTGAAAGGAACGCGAGTCTATAACTTTCAGTTCCCTAGCATTTGACGATAATAAGATTTCGTGTAATTTTCCTCTGTCGGAAACAAAACCCATGGAAATTTAAATTACGAATACACTTTTATCATGCTAACTTCTTCTTCTTGTTCTTTTACTCTGATTTGTTTTATTTTTGTTACCTAATACCTAATACTTTGTGACAAGGAGAACAATTGTAGGTTTTAGATTGGAGAAAATCTGGATTGTGGGGAAATTTGTGGGAGACTGAAATATAATAAAGGCAAACATTAAGAACATTTCTACATTCTACATTCTACATTCTAGATTCAAGATTCTAGATTCAAGAACAAAGTTGGGGTGATTTAGAAATATATAAATTGTACATTGTACATGTACTTTGCCCCAAACAACAGCAACAACAACAACAACAACAACAAATGAAGGACAAAATCCAAGTTAAGCATGTTTATTGATAATTTTACAAATTTCTCCATTCTCCATTCCCTTTCCACGTTTCACAAGTTTCAAGTTTCAAATTTCAAATGGGACGCCTAGAACAGAACAGAACATAATGGAACAGAATCAGAGAGAAAGGATTCAGAAACAATTCAACCAGCTACAACCTACCAGCAACAAGAATGGAAAGGAGAAGGAAAAGGAAAACTAGAGGAATTTAAATCCAGGTTGAGTATTGTACAAAATCTACAATATATAATACAATAGAATAGAATAGAAATATAATACAACACAATGCGTACAATCTACAATCTACAATCAGACAAGTTCCATTTCCTCAGTCCAAGTTTACATCAGGAGAGAAATGGGAAGGAAAAATGGAGAAATGGAGGAATTCTCAAGATTCAAACTGACGAGGAAAGAGAGAGAAAGGGAACAAAAGCATGTAAAACATCTTACATAATGCAAAGATACAAATACATATAATAGACAGAGTGTACCAACAATCTACAACCTACAAATTGTACATAATACCTAATACATAATAATAAATATGTAGATCGGAAGAGGGATAAAGGTCTGAAGTCTGAACAGTGAACATCATACCAAGTACTAAGTACTACACAGGACACATATTACATTTTCCAACAACTCTAGACTGTACACTGTACAATGTACAATGTACAATGAAGACGAAGGAAACTAGTAGGAAAAGTTTGTGAGAGAGCTCAACTCGACTCAATCTTGAACAAGGATTCCATCCATCCTCTCCAAACTAGTGAAATTTGTATACTGTATACTCTATACGAACACATGTACAATGTACAGGGGAAACACAAACACACAAACACACACTCACAAATACACGGACTTGGTGTAATTTGTCATAATCAGAGGAACAAGAACTACACAACTCCATTCATTCCCTCACTCAAATAAATACTGTTGTAAGAAACTTTTCCACCAAGAAAATACCCTCCACGTTGGACGCACATTGTACATTCTACATAATCCATGGATACACATAATATCCCTCTTTTCTCCTCCTCTTCTTCTTAACTTTCCTTCACTTGTACTCTCACTTTCACTCTGAATCTTGGAGCTTGGAGCCTGGACTTGGAACAACAAAAATAGGAACAGGAATAGGAAAAGGATGGAAAATGGAAACCATCCCTTGTCTCTTCCATCAACTGCCTACTTAACCCATATTACTCGCTTCCTTATTTACGCATGCAAACACTCCCAACTCGAAACATTCTAAACTCGACATTCTCTCCATTCTCAATAAAGGAACATGTTATGAGCCCATGATTCCCCGCCAACTTTAACCGTTAGCTCCAACGTTTACGTTTACGCTAACGGGATTCTGAATGGAAGCTTGAATGTTGAATGTGTAAACTGTGTTTCAGGTTCTATTTTCTATTTGCGATTTCCCATGTAGTCAACTTCTCTTTGCTTTCTCTCCTCTCTAAACAAAATTATTCGTTTAGTTTAGTTTAGTTTCTTTCTGTCCAACTCTTTTTTTCTCTATTTCTTTTCTTTTGACTTTCAAAGTCTCCAGTGAATTCTGCAAATTATGTACTGTAATGTAAAATGACAAAGAGGCTGAGATCGCCAACGCCATTGCAAACACAAACTATAGAAAATACTCAAAGAGTGTCTGTATGATGCAAAAGATGCACCGTCCACATTTTTCGATACACTGTCTCCTGTCTACTGTCTAGTGTCTATTGTGCTATTGCACTGTTGTGCATACGGCTAATGTGTTATCGTCATCATTATGTCTCGAGTCTCGAGGTTCTCGAGGTTCTCAAAGTTCCAGAGGAAATAGAATTGTATCTGTTTGCGTGTGAGGTTGCATATTTGTTATGAGTGTATAATATTCCTAAGTTGGACATAATATGCTATTTCACAGCAAAGGCAACAGCAACAGAAACTCCTCCTCATCATCCTCCCCCTTCTTTTTCTTCTTGAGCTTTTGTACATAAATGCTGCAGTGTTGTACAGAGCATACAGTATAAATGTAAGACGAAAGAAGAAGGACGTACGATGTGCATTCATCTTTTCTTGAGTATACAATGAACGAAACCACTCACGGATAACATAATTCAGGGAGAGCGAGAGAGAGAAAGAAAGAAAGAGAAAGAGAGCAACAGCTATAAATCAAAGGATAAAAAGTCTGAACAAAACCGAAACCATTTCCTTCATAAATACACAACTGTAGGCTCAAGTTTGTACATTGTACATTGTACTTTCTACGTTGCTGTTGTATTTTGTACACTGCAGGCTGTATTATATACGTAGATATGCGAATCTACGTACTACGTATACGAATGGAGAGTGTAGAGAAAAAAATTCTGGCATTTCCAACTTCTCACCATTTTACCATCCTCCTTCTTTACACCAAACCAAGCCAAACCAAACCACATCACACCATATCAAGTCATACTCATACTTCATACTTCATACTAGATACGAATACGAATACGAATACGACTACGAGTTTCTTTGTAAGACTTGTTGTTTTTTTTTCTTCCTACTTTATGCTCTAGATTTCTTCTCATTCTTTTTCCTCTCCTCCTCGTCATTTTTCATATTCATGTCATATTGGATTTTGGACCTAGTACATTTTATCAACCAGTTGGATTCTAGATTCTACATTCAACACTGAACGCTGAACAGTGAGCAGTCAAGACTCGAGGATGTAAATCCAAATCCAACAATTCTGCAACAATTTGTACCATAATTTTTCAGTAGTTTCTCAAATCTTGAGCCACTTGAGTATGTACACCCTCTTTTAAAGTTTATCCATGTAAATCTTTGCTTTTATACTTTTCAAGCATTATGCATTATGATTTTAAAATCACCTATTTGTACAATTGTACAATGATATTACCTTTAACTATATTGATAAAACAAAATTTATATAGTTGAAAATTTAAATGGCAAATTAGTATTCGTATTTTTATATTCATACTATACACAAACAACTATTGTTTTTCAAGTATTTTTAATCTAAAAATGAAACACATCCACATCACTCCAATCCAATATATCCAATCTTGAAACCCAAGCCGAAAAGTTTATATGCATGAAATAGTATGGAGAGCTCCGTTTTGACGGTACGGTTTTCACTTTTTGTACCGAGTGCGCCATCTTCCGTCTATCCCACCTTTCTCCTCTTTCTCTCTTATTTTCTCCCAACAACTCCCTGCTCATTCTATTGATTCCATTTATTTCTTACGGAAGGGAGGACGTGAATTTTGTCTATTACACAACACAGGTTTTTTTAAAATATTTCCGAAATTCCAAATTAAAAAGAAAAATCTACAGGATTTTCCCTACTCATTTTTTATCCTCTCATTGTCACAAATTCTTTTTCCACACTACCCGACAGTTAAAAAAAATAACCCACCTTGAAATTCTTTCCTTTTCTTAATATAGTTCCATCCTGGTTTCATGGTATTTAAAATATTTGGATTTGAGAGGAAATGAGGCAGAGGCTGCCACAGACAAAAATGTAATCTAATATAATATTTCACGTCTAATACACAACAAGATGGAGATTCTCTGTTCTAAATTCTAGATTCTGTTAGATCCACCTTTATTCAAAAATTCAAAATTCAAAAGAGAGACATGTGAAATTCATCCATCCCTCCAACTTTCCATCATTTACAATTTCCCATCTACACGTTTGAAAGTGGGAGTCTGGGAATTCTCATGGGGTATTTAAGCGTATAATTAATTAGTCTCACAGACTCACATTCACAGTCACATTCACATTCTAGTCCCAGCCAACCCATTGAAAAAATACAAGCATTTTCATCTTTTCCACATGTGTTTTTGTACTGAAACAAGAACAAGACAGAGCAGAGGGAGGGAGGGATGAGAAAAATTGAAGGGAGGGGGAGGACATTTTGTCGTATAAGATAGAGTGAGGGATGTTGGATGTTGGATAGTGAATGGCTGAATGATGAGGATATCATCTAGATTCTAGACTCTAGATTCTTTACGTGCCGGGAATGAGTTGAAGCAGGGAATTTAATCTAATCTAATCCAATCCAATCCAAAGTAATAAACACTTGTCACCCTAATTGCGACAATGTTGACGACTGAGAACTGAGGACGGAGGACCATGTTCAATGTTCAATGTTCATGTTCTCATGTTCATGTTGATAGAATGGACCAACTTCTTCTTCTATATATATTTGACATGAAACTGACTTTTGAGAGGAAGAAGGAGAATTTCATTTCTCTCTCCTCTGGTTCTCGCTCTGGTCCTTGTATTTGTAGTTGTAGCTCATCCCGACATCGAGACAAGAATGAGGAAAACACTTGGACCTGGAACATATCTTGAAATATCATACACACCACACCACTCCACTTCAACGCGACAGTTATAAAGAGTAGAGAGAACACACAAGTAGATGTGTGATGTTTGATGTGTGATGTAGCAGGGAAATTGACACAAACTTTCTCGAGCCTCAAGATACATGTACAATGTACAATATCTTTAATACATAACACACGTCCCATATCCCATATGATTCAGCTCCTTTGCTAATATTCCATGCTCCATGTTTTCTGTTAGAGAAGGATACAAACACAAACAAAGACAAGAGACAACACAGTACAAGTTCTTAGTCCAAGTCCAAGTCCAAGTCCAAGTCCAAGTTACACATGTTTTTATCTTCATCTTCATCTTTATCTTGTTCAAAGAAGGGAGGAAAACTTGAGAGAGACGAGGAAATATCTACAAGGACAAAACCAAGGTGAAAGCTCGAACCAGAACCAGAACCAACAATATCTACTAAAGAAAGAACAAAATAAAGCTGACTATGAGAAACGACAGAACCAGAGCCAGAGCCAGAACCAGAACCCAAAAACAGAGACAAAGGGAAAATACAGATCCGACTTTTGAAAACTGAACATTGAACAGTGAACATTGTTTCTTCCTTGCCCTTTTCTTTCTTTGACCTATCATCAGTCTCATTCATAAAAAAACTTGTCCTGTGCTAGTTTCACTGTTTTCTGTTTTCTCTTTTCTCTATTATTAAGTCTGGAAAAAGCTCCCTGGAAAAAGTCTTTCATCTCTCTTGTTCCTTTCTTTTGTCTCTTGTTTCTAGCTTTCCCTTTTGTAATCCTTCGTCCTAGATCCTAGATTCTAGAGCGCAGATAGATAGATAGATAGAAGGATAGATAGTGGATAGTTTGTTCCTTGTAAAGTGTAAGTTGGAAGATCAATTTGAACGTCCTCTTCCTCCTCCTCGTTGTGATATTGTGATAACCTCAGCAAATTAGATTCTAAAGTTACAAAACTACAAGCACAATTCAATTTCTAGAATGATTTCTGCACAGCAAGAAAACAAACGAGTTCCCATAGCAGAAAATCGACAATGACAATAATAATAATTATTATTATTATTTCAAGAAAGTATCCCACACAATAGCTATACGCACTATTAATTGAACATGCCTCGAACTTGGAAGTAACGGAAATGAGTCGTCATTGTAAATTGTAAATCCACATAAAATATTATAAATGAAAACGTAAAACGCCAATCACCAATGTCAAGGGTTTTGCCACGTTATCAAAAACACGAAAGAACTATTGAATGAAAATATTTAGTATCCAGAATCAAGAATCTTAAGCTTCTTGAGTCTAGAACGAGAGAAATTGAAAGTAAATCATTGTCATTTTGAGTTTGAGTGAAATAATTATGATTACAGATATACTCCTTCTCATTCAGATATTTTGTGTACCAATGATGATGATCATTATGATTATAATTATTATCTCTTCTTGTTACTGTCTGAATTCTGACGACACTCATCCTCATCCACATCCACATCCACAGTCATATCGACAATCAACATTGGCTAACCGAGTTGAATACACACTTGACAGAACCAAGAGCAGAAATGGAAATGGAAATGGAAATAGGACAAAGTCGATAACCAGGCACAGAAGTGTGACAAGAAAGGAGTTCAACTTGGATAATTTGAGCAAGAATGTGACATCTTATAATAATACCACGAACAAGCCTCGACTTCACATTGAATAGACAGGGGAACATTTCATTTCATTTCAAATAAAATTTACTTTCCCAAAAACAATCTACCCTTTACTTTCAACCCAAGTCAAGTCAAGTCAAGTCAAGTCAAGTCAAGTCAACTCAGCTACAGCTCTTCGCATCCTCTTCTATTATGTGCATATTCACAAGCCAGCTTTATTCATTATGTACAGCTGATAGTTGATATTTCAGTGGGTACGAGGAGAAAAACAAACAAATTTAGTTATAAGTATTCCAGAGCCTTTCCGTTCCTTTGAAATGAGAGGAATGAGGAATAAAGAGGTAGTGTCATCTTTGTACTTGTACTTGTACTGTTATTCGTATTCGTTTTCGTATTCACAGCTGTATTTGGTTATAGAATGCAATATGTCTAACTACAACTACAACTTCAATGCTATTTCTATTATTATTATTACTGTAAAGGAGGACGAAACGACTACAAAATACGATTACGATTACGACTTAGACTGAGGCAGTCCTATGAAATAATGCCGTATAAATGTTTACAATGAGTATGCACATATTCGAATTTGAATTTGAATTCGTACTCTTATTCATTGTCAAAGTTATAGCCATAGCCATAGCCATAGTCGTTTTCATTGTAAACCTGCCTAAAACTGTTTACTGTTTCTCCTCCACTAACTTGTTTCCTTTCTCCGCTCCCACTCCTTCATTTTCATTTTCATCTTTACGTCTTTACGTCTTCCTCGTCGTCTTCCTTCCTCATCCCTTCAACCTTCAACTAACTGCTCCTCCTGAACCACAAAGTTGAAACTTGTACAATAATTTATCGAACCACAATGTGCATTGTACATTAAACATTTCGTGTGTAGTGTTGTAGTAGTTCCAAGTTCCAATGTGGACTTTTACATTTCCAAAGTACCACAGAGCATTGCACTTGTAACCCACGGGTATAAATAACAACTCTGTCACCGTTTTGCTTCCCATGTCTCGATTCTCGATTCTTGACTCTCGACTCTAGACTCTCGTTTTAATATTACTAAATTCGTACATACTAGATACTTGCTTTCTCTTTCAAAATTACTTGGAGGTAGACAGAAAATAGTTATATGCACATCTGTATGTATGACATTTCACACTTTAGACTTTAGAATTTAGAATGTAGACCATCAACTTTTCTATTTATGTTACAAGCTCAATTTAGTTTCTATCTGCATTTGTATCATGGAAGAGTCAAAGACTCAAAGACACTATAGAAATGCAGAACAACTTTCCTGTTCATGTCTTTGACCTCCAAAGTCCCAAGCCTTTTGTGTTCTCTGTATATAGACAAAATTTAGACAGCCATAAATCATTTATAGGGAAATGTAAGTAAAGTCAGGAGAAACAATAAACAAGACATTTCCCTCACCTCAACAAATACCAATGACCAAGGACCAATGACAATACAAATATATAAACACAAAATACCAATGCAACCTTTCTAAAAAATTACTTTTGAATGGGTGCAGGAATGAATGATGAATTTGAGCTCTGTCCTCAATTAAAATACTTTTGGGAAATTTCAGTAAATTTTTGTCCTTTACATTAAAACAAATTAAACATTAATTAATATAAAACGGGAAAAATATTGCACAGTCAGGTAACTTTCTCGTTCTCTCTACAGACTACAGATAGATTTACTCTTCTTGCTTTTCCCTTTCGAAAAGCCTCATCACTCCTTCTCCTCTTCTTTGTCTGCTGATGTTTTTAGGGATAGACAGTGGAATACATAAAAATCACAGAATCTACAATCTACAAGTTCAGCCGAAACCTCAACCGAAGACTCAACATAGAAAAGAAAGTACGAAAGAAGAGTGACAATCACCACAATGACGATATGACAATGAAAATGACAAGAGAAATAGCAACCAGGCTTCTGGTTCGTGGTGCATCTCGTTGAGTTTTTTTTCCACTGTACAATCGTGACGGAAAATCCATCATTGTTGTACTATTCCAGTTGACATATTGGTTTCCATCATACGATACAGGATACTTCTTCCTCGCCTGCATCAGCCTCGGAAATCGGAAGACATTATGTCATAGGCTTTCCCATCTCCACTTTTTCGTCTGTATGTTCTGCCACCTCGACTATGTACGACGTACTCTTATATCCACAGTTTGTTTCTTCATGTATAACACCCGTGAGCATACAATTCATAAAAGGTTCACCTCACATACCAAAAAATAGCACAGTCATGGCTATTGTAATTGAAAATACTAATACTAATCTTATCCATGTCTGTAAAATATTTATAAAAAGTAGGGTGTAAAATAGTTTTTACGTTTTATCATATCTTGATTTTGATATTATGATTCTTTCTCTTATTTGCCGAAAGCATGGGAAATCTTGGATCTGGGAATAGGCCAACACGAGCTTTTCTGAAAAACGCTGTTCTTCTACCATATTCCATACTGTTTCTCTTTATTTCCTTACCAACGGATACATGAGACATTTTAGAGTCTGTAGTGTGTATTTGTACTTTGTACTTTGTACAATGTATGTGAATACCCATCTTTGTGCTGTTTCTACTACGCATTATTCTTTCATATTCATCATCTTCCATGGCAGCCGACTCACAACTCACAACTCTCTCTCTTTTCCTCTGTGAGAAAGGATAAGATGACAAATGCCTCTTTAAAAAAAGGCTTCCCTCTTCTCCCTTCTTCTTAAGTAAAGGAGAGGATATTACAGGGCAAATTAAATGTCTGTCAATGTTGAGAATAAATACCGAATACCGACTGTACTTTACTGTACTTTACTGTACTTTCCTCTACTCCACTTGAAGGAGGAGAAGTACAGGAAACCAAAACCAAAACCAAAGCAACTCAAAAAAATGCTCCAGATTTGGAACAGCCGATGACAACAACAGCAGCAGCAACAACGAAAACGAAAACGACGACAACGGTAGTCGGTAGTAAGGAGACGGGAAAGGGAGAAGTGGATGAGAGACGGAGACAACAACCGAGGCAGAATGAGTAAGAGAGATGGAACGAAGAAAAATGTCACCATACATCATACTACTTTCAAACACTTCAACATCTGGGCCTTTCTCCTCCACTTTCGAGGGTAGAATCCAGAATCCAGAATCCAGAATCTAGACGCTCCAGTCCTCCAAAGTAAGAAGTGCAACTCATTATTTCACCGACACTATAAATTTTACATACACATTACACATCCGAGTACAGAGTACAGATATTTTGCAAACATGTTCACATGCTTCCCAGTTCAGATACATTACATAATGAAAGTTGTCCCATCTTCATAGCTATTTATATGTATGTAAGACTCACAATCCACTCTACATCACTTTCCAACTGCTCCATTTTAATTTCCACCAAATCTTCTCTCTCTCAAAATGCAAACATACATATAACTACAAACCACACCATTTTCAAGATATTTTCTCCTCTTCCCTTTCCCACTTTCCACAAAAAGGACAAGAAGAAAGGGTTGTACATTGTACAATGTACAGTGTAAAGTGTACAGAATATTTTTGCACACTGAATATAATTTCTTTACTTTCTCTACATCTCAAACCTCAAAATAGAATGTACAATGTACACCGCACAGTGTACAATCACCCAACTCATAACTCTCTCACCCAATATTCTCCAATTACTTTTAATGAAAATATGAACCTTGTCATCGGAATTGGCAGTGCTATTGGTATCTGCCAGGATTGAATGGAGAGTCTCAGCGGAGACATTCAAACCCCATCCTCCATACTTTCATCATGTACAATGTACAATGTACAGTGTACACGAAAGGCTTAGAGTTGTTCTTCTTCAACCATCATCTTGTTTGCAGTTTGCCGTTTGTAGTTTGTGGAAAATTTGGTAATATAATTTAGCTGCTGTGTATCAGATATCAGATATACCAAACTCAATGAATGTAAAACATATACTTTAAGCATGCAATCATATTACTAAAATTTCACATGGTGATCTCTAAACTGTAAAATGTAAAGCACTCTCACTGGCAGTTGTCAGTGCATGACCGATTCACCACCACAACACTCCTCACCAATTCCTTTCCCCCCTTTAGCCACTCACTCGGAAAAAGGAGAAGAAAAAGGGAAAAGAAAAACGTCACCGTGTTCACCGTGAAACTTTGTACTTTGTACTCTGTACAGTGTACACACTTGTGAGCTTTCTCCTCGATTCTAGATTCTCTGATCTTTGTACACGGTCTACGATATACGATATAAAAGGTACAAAAGACAAGTGATGCTTTGAAGTTTCAAGACTCAAGAATAAAGAATTTTTGATTCTAATTCACTTTCAAAGTTCAATATGCAAATATGCATATTTCATGTTCCTCTTCCTTCCTTTCTTTCTTTCTTTCATGTGTAGCGTGTAGCTTGTAGCGTGGATCTTAAATCATGAATAAAAATATTACGTGCATAAGAATAAAATCTTTCATAAAATTTTTCATTCATTCATTCATTCAGTAGATTCAGATTCAGATTTCTCTTCTCTCTTTCCTCTTTTTTGTATTCAACGAGACGATTTCAAGATTTAAAAAATACAAAGAGACTTAGAGAAAGACAGAAAGAAAGCAGGGGAAGAGAGAAGGAA
>JABASP010003298.1:0-14655 GCA_019776565.1 Sminthurinus signatus
CGACAAATTTCTATAGAATTGTATGTCTGTCTATTGAGTTTCTATAAAACTTGGTGGAGATTTGGACAAAAATTGACATTCGATTCTATAGAGTATTTTTATGGAGGATTTGCCTTAGGGTTATTGTTTCCTCTCAAAAACACGTTCTTTATATTCTTTTATTGTAAATTTTGAACTGGGGAAAAATATATATAAAATAAAAATCAATCCATGTTTAATAAAAGAAGAATCTTTTCAGTAGGGCAAGATTTTAATCATGTGAATGATGTACAAACAATTTAAAATTTCATGAAATAAGTAAAATTCATATGTAATAAGTACTGCAAGTACCAAGATACAAGTAGACTTTAGATTTTATATATTATTCTGTCAACATGCTATGTTTTGTGTAGGATTTCATGTGACTATACTTTCCAAACATGGATTTTGATCATACAAGATACAAGAAGGAGAAATTATTGTGGGATAAATACGTGGACTTGAATCTTGAGACTTGAAATGTGGAGAAATGGACGAAGTATAAAAAAGTGCTCTCATATTTATTTGCTATTTTACTTTACTTTTACGACAGTATCTGACAATTGACAATGAACATATTGACAGTATTTATCCCTCGCTGAAAACTGCCGACAGACGAGAGTCGTTTCAAAAGCCAGATTAAAATCTTCAACCTTTCTCAAAGAATAGACAGCAGATTCTGTACAACGTACAATGTGCAGTATACTTACTACTTACTTTTATGTACTACATAATAGTTCAACACAAATGAGCTTATAAGCATTTTTACAAATATAATTCTCTGCCTATAGTCTATACCTGTGTCTGTGTAATTTGTATGAAAATTTGTACGCACCAAACATGTATATATTACGTTATTTATCATACATCTCATACATCATACATCATACAGAGATTAGGTTTGTTTGAAATATTGAAGATTGAATGATGGATGTATAAATATGACAAATTTTGAAGTATTACACATTAAAATCACATTCATTCATCCCATTGACATTCCGTCCCAAAATGAAAAAAAAACGACAAACGACAAAAATTTCTCTTTCAATATTGACGAATCCTTGATTTTTCTTGACTAATCTCTTTTTAATCTCAAATCTGTTTCACCTAAACCAGCCCTGGAAAAAGTACACAGTACACAGACTCTACACATGGTGACACGCAACATTCAACTTGTATGCAATACTACTACAGAGTACAGAGTACAGAGAAAGAAAGAAGGAAACAACAGAGGGAAAAAGTTTCTGAAATCAGGGATGCGTCTCAAATTTGCTCACAAAAGAAGATATGAACACAACCAGCTTGACCTCATCCAACACAATCCTCCATTCTCAAAAAAAATCCTCCGTTTTGTACATATGACAGTATTATTAGTATTATCCATGTTTTTATTATTATCATTGTTATCGATCGTGTAATATATTGTATAATATTTTTGAGCACTGCGGTCTCCTTTTTTACTCTTGCAAACACGAAAAAAAAATTCATTTTGAATAAAGCATTTTTTATTTCCATTTCTTTAAGCTTCAACTATCAAAAAATCTTAAAACTTAAAGTCCAACCAGAACATGTGCTTAAAATCTAAAATCTAAAGTCTGAAGACTAATCCAAAATCCAATGTCCAACAAAAGAATACAGAAAATGAAAAAAAAATGTAAAGAAAAAAACCGCAGTATAAAATTAAAATGTGTAATGTACATTATATTGTTATTATTATTAATATAAAAAATGGGAAATGGAGATAAAATGGAATATTTTCATAATTTTATTCTTTCTACTATTTAGTTGACAATTGACGGCATCTGGCAAAGAAAAAAACTATGACATAAAAAATCCCATGAACAAACCCACATCTATATTATGAAGGAGTCGGAGTAGGATTTGGGTGCTAAAGCTAACCAAACTATAAAGTATAAAGACGGAGGTTTGTAAAAATTAAACACATTGAAATTTTAATGCGAATTCAGAGAGGTGTAAATTTTACATGGAAAACAATTGAGTTTCCTTAATAAAAACATAGTGCATACTGTATGCTACAAACCGAATACAGAGTACAGAGAGAGAAAGGGAGAGAGGAAAATTTTCCAGATAAAACACCAAATAATGGTCTTTTTATGTTATACATACAAATGAAAATGCATATTTTGTACAGAACAGAGAATAGAAACTAAACCAAGGAACAAGAGGGAAGTAGAGAGAAAGAGCTACTTATTACGCAAACCCAAAACGGAATGGGTTTTCTAAATCAGAGCCGCAATGAACCATCTTTTTTTGGTCAAATAGAAATATCCTTAATGACAGAGAGAAATCGTAGAGAAGAGGAACGACTACGGCTTCCACAACAAAACACAATATAGCTCAACACAACAGAGAAGAGACAGACAGAGAAGAGAGAAGAGAAGGAGGCAAAGCAAAGTAAAGCATAGCATGAGGTTGAAATAAATGGTTCGGGATTTTCATTTTGGGTTCTCGGAAATACATTTAGAAATTTACGATTTCTCCACAGCCTTCGTCTTCATCTTCATCTTATTCTCCTTTTCTCCTTTCTTCCACCACCGCCGTATTACTAGAAACTACAAACTAGAATTGCAGAATGTACACTGTACATTGTACATGTATACATTTACGATTTAGGCATACGAAACATATAAATGTGCATCACAATCCTACTATTTGTTCTCCAAACTCATATACAATATACGTGTATTCAAATCACTGTATATTATCATGGAGGTACGTGTGAAGAGTTAAAATTGCCATTGCCATTGTGTTTTGTCTCATATCTTCTAGGTTCTGTAACATGGTCGTGCCCATGTTTAAAAGACTCCCGTGTTCAGAGTTTGGATTGTTCTCCAGTCTCCAGCAGCCTTTGTGAAATATTTGTGTTTTGTGTTTACTCTGTACTCGATCTATCCAAGTATTATGTACAATGCACAATGTACAGCTGTACATATTATTATAAATATATTATTTTAGTTTTGAGCGTCTGAGCATTGAGCATTGAGAATTGAGCACTGTGCATGTACACAAAGAGTGGACTTTGTGGAGTACATTTAGTTTCAATATTAGACATTAGGCATAATAGTCGTGTCGTACGTACGTACGTACAAACTAATCTCAACTGGTAATAATGAGGCTCGCGGCACGTGAAGGAGTGAAGGAGGGGAGAAGGGAGAAGAGACATGAAGAAAGACAGAAGAATGAAAATGAAAATACGGAATACGGAAATGCGGAAGTTCTCGCTTACGTCTTGCGTCTCTCTTCCTTTTGCTTTGTGTATATATGCCTTGTTCTTCTTATTCTTATTCTTGTTCATCTTTTTCCCCATTTCGGTGGAATATGGAAAATGGAAAAGAGTATTTCCTGTACAATTCCTTTTGACATAATTATTATACATGGTTTCCTATTTCTGGAAATGCTGGCTGAAGTCTGTTTACCGCTTCAATACTTTCATCTTCAACCATCCATCAAAGGCAAAACGCCTAATTAACATATCCCTTCAAAAACTTTGATATTTTCAGCTCTCTTTCAGACTAGAAAAAGAGCAAAGAGCTTAAATTTTTATGCTCTACAATCTAGAATCTAGACTCTAGACTTTAGAACTTTGAATGTAAAGTAGTAAAAAAAAGATACATATATCATTTATACACGGGACATTTTAGCAGGAAATAAGAAAATTAATTTAAAAGAAACACGGGAAAATTTGATGTTAGATAAAAAAAATGTGGAGACAAATTTATCAACGCTTCATAAATCCAGAATATAGATATGACGTTCTACATTATTTTATATTATTGTACTTGCTGCAGACTGGAGTGAAAAAAAATTAAACATGTTTGTTCACATTATGATGTTTGCTGGCATAATTATCATAGAGAGTTAGAGTCAGAGTTGGAATTGGATTGAGTATGAGCATGAGTGTGTTTTTAGTTTTTATCTGGTGGGCACATTCAGCATTCAACATTCAACATTCATGACATTCTTGTTTGTGACTTCACGTGTTCTTTCTGTCGCTCTCTCTGCTGGTGTGTGTACTTCCAACTGTGCTTGTCTCTGTTCGCTGTCTGTAGTCTATACTCATGCACTTCATGTACCCGATGTCGGTGTCTAAGCCAGTGACCCTTATTAAGACGGTAGAAATGAAGGGAACGAGCCAACCATCAACCATCCAGCAAGAAAAAAAATCATATGCAATATGCAATATGTGTCACATGTCATATGTCATAACACATAACACTTATGCATATTATACATATTTCTCTTGCTGTGTTCTTTGGAATTCCACCCCAAAAATGAGTCGTCTTGTCTCCGCATGTTTTGTTATGAATCCCTGACGATCTCAACGAGTCAAGGGTCACTTCCCCCTTTTTTCTTTTCCCCCATAGTCAACTGTACTTGTACTGCTTTTTCCTGTACAAGCTCATATCATATAGATATGATGATAATATGCTGTTATATTTATATTAATTTTCGTACACAGGACACACGAGAGACAAAAGACTTGAATTCACTTGAAAATATAAATATATAAATGTGGAAAACTCAAAACTCAAAATTTACATCTCATACACGTTTCAAAGTGACAAGGAAATTAAGATTTTCCGCATATGAATATAATATCACATGTGGAATAAGAAAAAGAAGAAAAGAGAGATTCCCTCACCATGAACAGTAGAGAGATAGAATTTATCCGTATAAGTTGTATGTATAGAGAAAAGGGGACATATTTAAGGAATTTCCAAAGAAATGTAAGACGAAAACTTGAACCCAAAAATGAAAATGAGAGGAACGTGGAAGCTGGAAGTTGGTCTGAGTACATATATTATACATTATACATATCGTAGAAACTAGAAACAGACAACATATGTTTTGTTAGGAAATTTGGAGGAAAAGAGTGAAAATTCCTGAACAAGGAACATTGAAAACCAAGAAGAAGGAAGAACAAGAAAAAGAAGAGAAGAGTGACGGAAGAAGACCTCTCTCATCTAGTTTATGCTTTTATGCATAAATGCAAATATACAAATACATTATATATTTTATGTATGCACATGCAACATCCAGAAGCTGGAATCCGGAATCCAGAATCCAAAATCCCGAGAAAAATGTGTATTGTCAAGATTCAAGATATTCTTCCGCTACCCTCGTATTTTGTGTTTTGTATTTTGTCTCTCTGTATTTCTCTGTCATTCTGGATTTTACTTCATGAGCATTGTGGATTTTCATAAAATTGTAGGAATGAGGGAAAATGTGCCGACGCCGCTTTTTCCTCTTCTAATAATAATAAAGATAATAATAATAATAATACTTGCATCTCCCAATTCTCCATACTCCATGCACACTGCACATGCTTACATAATATAAAGTTTATACAAAATACAAATACAAGTCAAAAAAGAGACTGATCGCGAGTGAGAGGACTAACTGATGACTGAAGCGAGAAGACGAAGAGAAGAAGAGAGAGAGGAAGACTTCTTCCAGTTTCCAGTGTACTGTGCAGTATGATGAACACAACAACAAAGGGCACGCGACGACGAAAGGGTCCTACGCGGAGACTATATGAGCAAGAAGCATGAGGACGAGATATGGAAAGAAATGAACAGATTTCTAGAAACAGATGCAAAGGCTTTGATTTCTCAGCAAAATTATACGATGATACTCTCATTACTCATCCCTCGCCCGAGAGTTATGCATGTTTGTTTTTCTAAGATTCTCAAGTTTTTTTTTCTATCCCTGCTTCTCTACTTTTTCCTATGTCCTCCTCCTTCTCTTTCTCTGTTTCTATCTCGATCTCCTCCACACGGCTCAGTGGCAACTGGGCTATGACAGAAGAAGAGGAAAACGAGATGCTGGTGTATGTATGTATGTGTAGTTTTGAAGTTTGTAGTTTGTACTTTTGTACTCCTGCTGTTCGATCTCGGCGAGAGTTGACAGAGGATCACAGAGATTCAACCCGTTCAGCTGTTGCGTGCTAATAAATGCCGGGATATTCTTTTCATGAACCTATCATTCTCCTACAAGAAAAATTATACTTCATACAAAGACAGTAGACAGTAGACGGAGAAGAAGACAGACTGATAAAAAAGATGGAAAGTCTTAAATGTGATAAATTTGTGTATATAGAGAGAAATTGCTTTATCTTCATCTTATACTTCAGATTTTTCACCCTGTCTTCTTCATCCTTATACAATGATGAATGAATTTTATTTATTTTTGTCATCAACTTGCTAATTCGTCTTGGTTTCTCTTTTATTGATGTTTTGATTCTGACAGTTTTTAATCTTTCACGTTTGGTATAATATTTTTATTATTTGTTATCACTATTTAACATTTAAAATTTTAAAAGAGCTATTTACTATTTATTATCTTAATATTATATTTTTGGCCTAAATGTTGGTCTTTGTTTACAACGAGAGAGGAGATGTGAGATTTTATTGTAAACCCTTCATAATATTAGCAGTATTTGAATGAAAAACCAAGCTTCATTTTACTACGAAAGCTGACATGAGTAAATAGTAAATACTAAATACCATGTACATGAATATGAAAAAATTCATCCTGAACTCTACTGTACTACATATTTTTCTCTTGTTTCCCCTTTTGTTCGCTCTTCAAGCACTAGACACTAGAAACTAGAAATTATGAAGACTTTTAACTGTTGACATTTTTTGACAGCTGTACGCATACATTCTCTCTCACTCTCTTTTGTTATTGTTATTATTATATTATGCTTTGTATAGTGTATATTGTATCATAAAATCTATATAGAGTATAAATATATTCTTGTCCTTATTGAAACCCAATATGTAGGTACAGATTACAGATATTTGTAACATGTAAATTGTAAATGTGAAATGATATGTTTTGAGTTGTAAGACTTTTGACTTTAACAGTCCACAATCCACAATCCAGAATCTACACAAAACATGTTCAACGAGACATGATGCTGGTTGAACGTCAAAGAAAAGTTATGATTGTAAATAATAAAATTAAAATGAGTTATCATAAGACGAAGAAAAGGGAATACATACAACAAACATACATATACACACACTGCATACAGGCATGAAGAGTCACATGAAGCACAACGAACGAGGAACGATGAACGACGAACGACCAAGAAAGAAAAGAAGGGAGACTAATAAAAATCATAAAGCTATAAAACAAGCTAAAATCATGTAGGCCAAGTGGAGAGTGGAGAGGCCGGCCATATTGTCAGTCAGTTTAGTCTGCCTGTCTCTTTGTATACATTTCACATTATATTATGGATTATGGGGAATGCTACAAGTCATATTATAAGTTATAAGTACCTACAGTATATGCAGTTAAGTGCGGGCAATAATAATAATAATAATATTTCTTGGAGAGCATAATATGAATAATGAATAATATGAAAGTAAAACTAGTCGAGTGCAATATGTCTTCACGTTCCATTCATCCTCCATTCTCCATTCTCCAAACACTCAAAATTTTATATACATTACATATTTTACCATAATTTATGAAATAAGAAGGAACATTTCACTCTCTACATTCTACACAATATATTTAAAAAGGTATAATCGTATAATCATAACGTTTACCGTATGACATTTAACTTTTAACATTTAACGCTTCCAGAACGAGAGTTTAACTAAGGAAATTTGTACAAGCAAATGCAAACATGAAACTTTTGGATATATTTACAATTTACAATTTTTTCCATACCCACAAATTCAAATCCGATTTCAAATCTCTCCAACTTTCTACGTATGTCCTATAATATATTATGTACTATGTACATGTGTAAAGTTACTAGGAAATACGAAATATCATAGAAACGGGAGAACAGAAATACACAAATGAAATACGTCTAATCGTAAAAGTCTTTTTAATTTTATGCATGCCATCTTAGATCTTTGACGTTTCTACAAGTTACAAGTTAAAAACTTGACTCGTACAAATATATACTTATGCACATATGCATGAGTATGTATTTTAGATGTAGTGTATGAAATAATAATATGGAATATGGATGACAACTTGAAGCTTGAAGCTTAAAGTTTACACAGTTAAACTGTGCTCTTGTATCTTGTATATACATAAGTTTTTCACATCATGTGCGTCTATATAATATACATGTAGAATGTAGATCTACAAACCATTTTGAAAAAAAAGTCTCTTCTTTTATTTTGCTTCTTCTTTTCCTCCATGTACAAGGTACATGCATATGTACATGTACTTAATAGTTTTATCTTGTAAAACTTTTGAAAAGTTTCCAGAACCAGAACCAGAACGAACAAGAAAATGAAACTGAAAAAAAAGCGAAAAAACTTATGAAGAATGAAAAGAGGGGAAAGGGGAAAGAGTGAAGGGAAAAAAAGGGTTCTACTATCTACTATCCTCTATACTTGACTCATTCTTTTTCATTTCCATTCTTTTATACATTTTTCATATAATAATACCGTCACATTAAAATACTTCCTTGTACCAAAAAGACCGAGACGGAACACAGGGAGAAACTAGAAAAGAGAGGAGGAGTAAGGAAAAGTATCTAAAAGTACTTGGACTGAGATGAAAGAGGAAAAAACTTGGAAAAAAAACAGCTTCTCTCATAAATATTATTTTCTATTTTCTATACAAAAATCCAAAAAAAAAAACTTGTAGCATTTTTATGTCGACAATAATAATATATAATATGACAATGTACAATGTACAATGCGTAATGTGTATCGTGTCTGTTTCCCTTTTGCCTGCATCAGCAGACGAAGCAGATGAACACTTCCGAAGTATATCATGTAGAATGTAGATGTTGTGCATTGTGAGTAGCAAAACTAGAACTCTAGTAAAATATCCATATTTGACTTAATATTATTATACAAAAGAAATCTATATGTACTATTTTCAAGTTCAAGATTCGAGATTCAAGATGAGCTATGTACATTGTACATGTTTTATTTAGATATACAAAGTAAATGTACACGTTAGTTTTCTTTTTTCCCCGCTTTAAGAAAAATTTAAAGTTACAAAGAAACTGAAAAAGTTGAGAGTTGAGAATTGAGAGTTCCGTTCCGTACATACAAAATATGTAAAGATGGAAAATGGAAATTATTATGTATTATAATATATGGCGTATGATTATTCTTCAGTTTTTGTCTCGATAATCCTCTGTAAATATCTATACATCTCCTATTGTATATTGTATTGTATTCTCCAAGAGATGCTCCAAAAGTTTATGTATTTTTGTATAATATATTTTTGTCTCTTCTTGTCCTGTCATAAAGAATAAAGTACAAAGTATAATATTTTGTGTACAGAGTGTAAAGAGAGAGAGAGAAGAAGGAGTATAAGTATCCTTGTATTTGTACTTGTATTTTGTACACTTAGGAAAAGCAGCTGCGTTACAGACTGAGGAATTTTGGATTTTGGAAAAATTTACCCAAGCAGCCACCATAAATTACTTTCCTCAGAGATTTTTATAGTGCGTTGACAATACTTGACGTCTTTTTGCTTTTCTTTCTCTTGTTTTACGGAGGAGACTTTACTCACTCACTCACTCACTCATTCTTTCCTTTTGTACTCTTTTTACTTTTTACGCTATCCTGAAACTTTACGGATGTTTCCATGTACAATGTACAACGTAGAGTATAGAACGTATACAGAAAGCAGAACAAGAAGGAGAGACGCGGATAGAGCTCGGCCCTTTTTCAACTCATTCACCGGATCTTTTCCTCTGATAAGAGGATATATACAATTCCTAAATAATGATAATATTCTCTTTCCATCCTCCTCATTACCTAAATAGCCACCAAAAAACACAAGACACCAACACACCATCAGATCATCCTTTCTATTTCTGTGTGTCGTACACATTCACACACACACACACAACAAAACAAAACAAACAACAAATTATATTGAAAAAAACAACAACAGCAACATCAACATCCAAATATCCCAAATCCAGAATCAAGATGATACAACAAAAGAGGACTATTTATCACAAAGTTTTTCTTACAATAAATGTGCACTTAAGATTGAGTCAACGACAGAGTCAAAGTCAGAGTCAGTCAAAGAAGAACAACACAAAAGACCAAATTTAATGATAAAATTATTTATGGTTATTATATTATGAGGAAACAAATGGTTATTGTCTTTTGTCTTTCACCCTCTTCAGACTTGAGACTATTTATACTTTATACATAATATTTCAAAACAACTGTGTACTGTGTGGTATGTACTACGTGGATTTCCTCATTTGAGAAATGAGATGTAAAGATTAAGGGATTTTTTGGGAGTAGAATTATTAATTATAGTAGTAAAAGTTGTCTCATTTAAGGAATTTGACACTGAAGACTGTACATCTTTTATATGAATCTAGTATGTAGTAATATAATCAGAATCAGCATCAGAATCAAAAGACTACAGTCTACCGGCGCCTTCATTTCCCAGGGATTATGGTGAAAAATAACTGAAATAGGAGATTTCAACAAAGCTCAAAGCATCCAGCATCTAGCATATCTCACTAATTTGAGTATTAAAGAGCAAATATCAAATGGTTCCTGATTATAATCATTACTCCATAGTACCATGACAAGCCATGGAGAAGTTGACTATCGCCAAGGCTCATCGCATCATCATAAAACTCCAGAAAGATAGACAGATATAGAGGATGTCAAATGTCAATGGCGGTAGCGGGTAATGAGAATGATGGTTCGGGTCAAATTATCCAATGAGTGACGGGAATAAATATGACACTCTACCATTATTCATACACACACGTACCTTTTACATTGTACATTGTATATGTACTTGTATTTGTACATGTATTGTGTGTACTTGGAAAAGGCAGAGGAGAAGATGACAGCTAAATATTAAGTATTAAGGTGCCTGCCACTATGAAGTGATGACGAAGCTCATCATTCCCATGTATTTCTCATCCAAGTTCAATAATCCACATATAGACACAAGACACAACACACAACACACAGTTAAATACACAAGCGGGGGAAGAATCAAAAACGACTGGAAGAGTTTAATTATTTTCTTTAGCCATGGTACATTTATATACGTCATATGTATGTTGTATACACTATAATAGTCCTTGTTCATCTTCCTTCTCTAGCCAAACCAAACCAAACCGAACCGACTGGGGCAAATGTTTGTACATGTGTATAAAGTGTAGTGTGTACGGATGAACTTTTCCCCACACGTTTACCATACACTCTACACTGTACATTGTACATTGTACATCTATGTATGTTTAGGGAGCTTTCTCTCTCTCTCTCTGTCGCTTTTTCTCTGTAATTATTCGGCGTGTGGACACCCTTTCTAACCTTCGGTGTTGTTTTACATGAAGCAAGGTCTTTGATGATGATGAACCATCTTCATCATCGTCAGTCTCAGTCTCATAGTCATCTAAAGCATGTACAATGTACAATGTACACCACCATCGTTTTCGTCTATGTACATTGTACATCCTTATTCATCTCATCTTCTCATGAAGACTCAAGAGTGTCAATGGACCAACTACCAACTACAAAATACATACATAGTTCCATGTACATAAACAAGAAAAAACCATACACAGAGTCAGAACCAGAGAGGCAAAGGACAAGTGCATCTATTTATCTTTCTATGTTATGTACTCAATGCTCAATGCTCAAAGCTCAATACTCATCAACGTATGTACGTTTTTCATGTGCTTTGCATCTAGGAAATATTTGAAGATAGATAGAGTGAGCGAGTTGGATACACAAGGAGAATTAGAATGATTATTCCCTCCAGAAGTAATTTGTTGGCCGATATTATTCACGGGTTCAGTGACGACAAGGCTGGAAGCTGTCTTTCTCTCTTCCTCTCTTCTTGTCATATTATTTGGTGTCTTTTACTATGTACACTGCACACTGCACACTGCATAGTGTACTGTAAATAAATGTGTACTGTGTACAATGTACACTTTTATAGCATACACTTTACTTTATACTTTATACCTACTACTTCCTTTTCCGTTTTCTCTTGCTCAAAGTAACAGTATCAGTATCAATATCAACTCTTTCTTGTTTGCATTACTTTTCCTTTGGATTTCGGATTTTGGATGATGATACAGAAAACATAAAACTAATAATAAGTCTATACAGTCTACTTCATAGATTCATATATATCTCCTACTTAATATCTACGATTAGCTTATTTTAAAAGCTATCCGAGTATGAGTATTAAAAATGTACTGATTTTCTCGGTTGCATGTGTAAGTGTGTGAACCAAGAACATGATGTGAGGCGACATTGTTTTGTTTACTTTTTTACACGTAGGCAGCTTTCATACTTTTCATACATTTATACTATAGTATCGTTATACAATATACAACACATATCATTATCATATGGTGTTAAATATACTGTATCGGTAGTATACGTGATAGTTGTCGTTTGAAAAAGTATTACATAAATGATAAAAGTCGGAGCATAGAGTATAGTGAAGAAAAGGAAAGAAAGAAAGAAAGAGGAGCTTCCGAGACTGAGACTCATGTTTCAGATGTGTGAAGTGACATGAGACTGCGGGCTCTCTTTTTTCATCGTCTTCATTGTAGACTGTAAGCTGTATAGGCTGTGGATATACCTTGTTATGCACATATGTATTGTGAGGCTGTTCAACTTGAGTCCAACTGATATGGGAAATACACACGGTATTCTATACTCTCCCGCCCCACGTTTTATATAGGATATGCTTGAATACTGTTTGTTTATTTCCTCAGTGTCTATTTCATTACTGACTCTGCTCTGTTCTCCTCTTCCCAGCTTGTCCATCATTTCCCCGTCACAGAATATGAGACAAACTATCATTCATATTTCCTTTGGCATCTTTTGTAGTAGTAGTTTTTAAATCTTGGATATAAAATATAAAATCATCATATACTAGAAAAACTTAAAAAGTAGAAAAAAAATCCGTAGCATACATATTTTGTGCCTATAACTTTAAAACCTTAGTTCATAGTTACAAGAGGCAAGATACGAGAGTGACGGAATGAGAGTGAGAAAAAGAAGGCAGGAGTGAGAGGTAGTGACAGAAAGATGAAAAGTTTGGATCCAAATGTTAATGTTTGTTTTTTGGTGTATTATGAGGAGTCACTACCCATTACGTCTTACGTATGAACTCCTTTTGCCTCCTACTACTTCATCTTTCCTCCTATTCTACATACACACTCAAGCAGTTTTAGAGATACACGGTCAAATATCATGAATTTTAACTTTTTTTTAGCTTGACTAAAAGTGTACAATAATTTTTAATTTTTAGGAAAAAACTAACTACACCTTTGGTTTGATTTTCTACTGAAAAAGCTTATTATTATTATTCTCGTAGATATACGCATACTTTAAAAGTAACGTTTCATAATTTTGGCCACAACGCCTTAAAAATCCGACAGTGTGTAGTATGTAGTGTTGTCATCTTGTACTTTTTTTGTCCTCGCCTGCATGGCTCGTGATGATTTGGCTCCGGAATATTATTTTGACACTTTAGTATGTTCATCTTCCATGTAGAATATGTACATGGCTTGTGTGTATTTGTATTTGCGTGTGTGTGCTTCTGTCTTGCCACTATGTGTGATGTGTGTGTTTACTGTTTATGCAGAGAGAATGTGACCCCAACTTGACAAAAAAAATCACATAAATTATTTTCTTCATCTCTAAATAGGTGCGTGTGTGTGTGTGTGTTTGTTGCACTATATTATATTTGAAAAAACTGTGTATTTTACTTGTGAGTCTATTTATCTTTCAAAATTTCCCTTCGTCTTCCTTCCATAACCAGAACGACAACGGGAGAACCGACTAGGTTCTAGGATACAATCTTCTCCACTCTCTTTTGAACTACAGATATTTCCTTTTTGCTCCTCCACTTTTCGTCGAAAATGCACTACATTCACATATGCATAACAAACTATTTATCATTAAAAAGTTGTGTTAAAGGTACAAAGAAAGAGACAGAGAGAGAGAGAAGGAGTGTAAAAGAGAAGAACCCTTTTAAGGCAGATCCGTTCATCAAACCTCACATGACATTTTTATGCCTAAGCAGAAATTCACTCACGATTAGTGAGCTCATCATAATAAATTTACATCTAGTCATTTGTTAATCTTTGCAGACTATGTAAAATGTAAAGGGTAAAATGTAAAATGTAAAACACAGTGATAGGGTAATATATATGTTTCTATTTGTTTTTTTGTTACATTTTCTCCAGTTTCCGTCCTTTACTTTAGACTGTAGACTTTGCAGTCAAACACAAGTAGTTTCCGGATATTTTTGGTAGAATTTAAAATGTATTTAAAATTTAGACACTAGACACTAGATACACACTGCACATAAATATGTAAATATATCTACAATCTACAATCTACATTTTCCTCTCAACTGTACATTTTCATTTTCATTATCTTTTACTTTGACTTTTGGACCAACTCCTCTCAGCTTTATTTATTCCACGTTCTACACTCCTACACACGAAATTACGGAAATTTGTTTTTTTCGATTTTTCTAAAGATGCAATATGCTGGAGATCTCTCTCCCAATTTTTCTGAAAAGCAGTTTAGTTCCACGAATTTTGAGCCCTATGTCGTCCTTCTGCGTTGAGGCAGTCCACACCTGTGTCCAAAAACAAAAAACATG
>JABASP010003299.1:0-14644 GCA_019776565.1 Sminthurinus signatus
AACCCTATATCCAAGTGCCCAGAGTGCACGAACGTGGACGTTGCTCCCCCTCAGCACTCCACCCTGCCTATTCATATTACCATTCAAGCACAGAAGGTGCTCGTGGTTCCTACCAAAAAATGTATTGACTATTTATTGGTGATTGATGATGAAAATTTTGGCAAAGTCATTAATAGTCAGAAAAGGCTAATGAATAAGTGTTTTAAAAATGTAATTTTCAGAATTTTAAAGGTTTTTAAAAGACTCAGATTAAAGTTACTATAAAAAGGGAATTTAACTGAATGAAATGTCTTGGCATAATATCTCAATTTTTATTAAAGTTGCAAAAAGCTGTAAACTCTAAGCTGAAGTAGTTTAGTGGAATAAAGTATCTTGGAAAAGTAACGTAACTTTTATTACTGTAATATTCTAAGCATGAAAATATCAGAAAAGCTACTGTATACGAGATTCGTTTTGAAAAAGTTTTCATTATTCAGTAAAGCTATATAAAGTTGCGAATGGAAAGGAATTGCTACAAGTACTTTAGTTTTGAAAATAGGTTAGGTTAACAAAGCTGTATTTATTATCTTATTTTTGTAATTTAACATATATTTGCTCTTTTTGTTTTAGACTAAATATCGATATTTATCAAATACAGCTATTCTTATCAAACTAAGTTATAACTAAAAAAAAAGGAAGCAAAAAGTAAAATCATTTCAATATCAAACGTTATTTAACGAAAAATGTGAACTACTTTTATCAAATCCTTTAGAAAAGCAAGAAAATTATAAGAATGTACTAGCAAAAATTTCTTAATTTCATAAAGATTTGTAATTAATGATTTCATTGATATCAAATCTTAAAACTGAAATTATAATGATTGAATCTGTAAATTGAATATCAATGATCAGTAGTGGAACAGAATATTGTATAAACTATTAATACGAACAAAAAGAACTATATTTCACCATTCATAAATCAAAAAGCGGAAATACTTAAATACAACAATAATCAGTTTCCTCTCCTTTCTTTGCAATACTTTGCGAAGGAACAAATCGTCGTAATACAAACTGTTTTAATTTAATTTACTCTTATCTTTTTTATTTTTTCCGGACGACGGGACATTTTGTCCTTTTGCACTTTGGTTACTAAATGGTTTCAATATGGCCAGCTGGTCATCAGTCAAATGGTATGTGTGCAGATTTTTTAAAATATACTTATTGTATCGCTCCCTCATTGAACTCCATGGACGGTGACGGAACTCCTACATAAAAAATCATGTACGGACATTATTATATCAGAAGCTTATTTCATTACTTGAAGTAATGCATAGTATACTACAGTAAAAGCTAATAATGCAGATATAAGTATCAATAATATAAATAAGTATTGCCTTTAGCTTTTGCATATCTTTCCAGATAGAATTTCCTCCCCTCTGATCATGAAGATTATTCTTGCAGATATACCGAAGGATATGCAAATCTTCTATTGGGTCATATGCCGAACCTCTTTTACTCTTCGGTGAACTACGACAAAAATGCATTGAATTAAACCATATTAATCAAAAAAAACATTTCAATTAATTTGTAATATGAAATAATATTTCTCGATATATATGAGTAAAATCAGAATGTGCAATGCTAAAATAAAGAACACACCTTTCAGCATAACTTGTTCCGCTTGAAGATTCATCTTCGAATGACAACCTAGGACCACTAGAAGTTGAAGATGGTGGGGCCACAGTTTTCTTGGAGCTTTGGGATGCTGGAGACCGGAGTCTTGTTGGCCGTTGAGACTTGGGTGCTTCAACAAAATCATCTTTTTTACGAGCACTGAAATACAATGATTTGCATGAGGTTAGGTGAAAACCAAATCTAGTTATTTAACATAGTCATAACAAGCTTATTTTGTGAATAAGTATTGTACAGTGAGGATTTTGAAACACTTACGCAGAAACTGGGGCTTTAACTTTCGAAGATGTAGCTTTAGTAGTACAAGTTGTCTCTTTAGTTGTGGAAGAAGTAGTAGTAGATTCAATTGTAGGAGAAATATCGGCAGGTTGGTCTGCACTGGTTAAGTTTACTTCTGCTAGATCGTTTACCTGCCTAAAAAATAGAATTACAGAACGACAAGTAAAGTATTAGAACTAGAACGTAATTCGACTATTTGGAAGACATAAAATTTAATTACTGACATTCAAAATTAGTATATCTAAAAAGACACTTACAGTTCACCAGAAGGATTTATTCCAGATGTATTTTCTTTTTCACCCGTAGAAGAAAATTCAACTGTTTTAACGGTGTCCTTCCAACTGATTTTTCCACTAAGCAAGTCGTTAGCATCATAACTAGTTAAACAGCCGGAGCTCTCCATTTTACTAGAATTTAAAAATCAATTGCAAAAGATATAAAGTGGGGCAAAAATTATTACTTGCAGAAATGGGTGAAAGGAAGCATTTTAATCAAATGGAAATCATTTACATACTCAATTTTGTATATGTTGAGGTCCAATTTTTCATTTTTAGTGTAGCAATCATAAATATAGTCTGGTTTGAAGAAGTCTCTTATATCATTTGGAGGTTTGTAAAAAGACTCAGCATTAGTTTTGACCAAATAATCGAAATCAATGATTGGGATGACAACTTGTTCCAATTCCTCATTACCATAATCATTTTTATCCAAGGTAAGACCTCCGGACAACTACAGAAATGTAATAAGACACAGTGTTTAAGACATTACAAATTGATTTGCACATGTTGCTATTACAGACAAGATAAAACCCAAAATTAATATTGATATTGGTCATTGACCAATTTGTCAAATATTTATACGTTAATCTTAAAATTCCTAGTGTTACAATAAAGAAAATGGAGAAATAAGTATGCAAATCTTCTTTACGTACGTTAATCCAATCCCTTAGGTCTCCTTCAGCAGCTTCCTTCGGGAAAATTTGAAAAACGGAAGACTTTCCATTATTCAAAAAAAAGATTCCTCTTAGAGTGGCCATGATCCTTACTTTTATGTTATAATTGAAATTGCTAAAATTAAATATATGAGTTCACTAGCTATTCCGATGAGAAACTATTTGAATGAATCTAATTTGACTGATAAAATTGTAGACAAGTTATTTATAATGAATGGAATCTACTAAATATATATCTTTACACTTTCAATCGAAGAAAATTTTGAAATAGATCACTTTTACCAGCTAAAAATTTGTTTCAATAAGTATATCAAATGTCACAACTCTCAACCGCGATTAATACTATTCCTATATTCTAATAACTATAAAATCCACGTCTTAAGACCACCAATGAGTTTTAAATGAACAGAACACCGTCAAATTTTACTTAAGCACAATTCCAATTTCACTTGTCACTTTCACTTTTAAATTGTAACTAAAAGTTAGTTTTTTATTCTTTAACATTCAAGCCAAAGAAAATGTATTTAATTTGTAAAACACGAATAACAAGAACCTAAATGAAAATAAATTCACACAGAAAGAACAAGAAATTCATTAGATAAAGATTTTGAACACATTTTATGCGTGATTTATATTTGTAATCAGATTTGTTTTCCATAAGTACAAGTAAATTTTTATAAGCAATGCTTAACAAAAATAGTCAACTCATTTTTTCTCACCTCTACGTCTTGAAAAAAATAACCAAATATACTAAAATTCGATGAGAAGAGATATCTTCATTCTTGAATTAAATCACCTGCAAGAAAATAAACTCAAACAAAAAAGACAATGCAATTAGTATAAAAAGATTTAAGACATAATTCAAGTTTATAACATCATTTCATTCATACTTATCATTCCTAATACTTTATCAATTTCTTTTATTTAATCCCTAATAACATGATCATCATTATTCCTGAAATTGGGGAGCTATCAGCCAACTTGGATAATTCTATAAACCCCTAACCAAACCCTATATCCAAGTGCCCAGAGTGCACGAACGTGGACGTTGCATCCCCCTCAGCACTCCACCCTGCCTATTCATATTACCATTCAAGCACAGACGGTACTCGTGGTTCCTACCAAAAAATGTATTGACTATTTATTGGTGATTGATGATGAAAATTTTGGCAAAGTCATTTTTAGACTTTTAGGAATTCATATTTAATTACTGTAACAAGTGAGTTTAAAAAAGAAATGTCTTGGGATAAGAGTTTTTTTACTAGCTTAAAGTTGTGCAAAAATGTAAGTTGCAAGCAGAAAAAGTTTGGCTGAATAAAGTATTTAATGAAAACTAACAACTTATGTACTTGTTTAAAAAAGAATAAGTTAAAACTCCTTTCCTACCAACTTTGATAATTATAATATTGTAAACATGGAAATTATCATAAAAGCGACTGTATACGAGATTCGTTTTGAAAAAGTTTTCATTATTCAGTAAAGATATATAAAGTTGGAGAATGAAAAGGAATTGTCACAAGTATTTATGTTAATTTTCAGTGTGTTTAATACGACAAAGTTGTATTTATTAAATAATTTTTATAATTAAAAGTATATTTGCTTTTTTGAGCTTCTAGACTTAGTGTTTACATGGTATGAAATAAAGTTATTCTAGTCAAAAAGTATAATTAGGTCAGAACAAAAACGATTACAATGGAAAATGTTGTTTAACGATTGAATATAATAAAAGATACGGAAGAATAACGTACTTCATATTAAAGGTAGTTGCTGTGATATAAATACAAGCAAAAGTTACGTCAGATCCACAGCATGCCATTTGATTGATTTCATTATCATAAATATTATATAAAACATATGTGGTTGTAAGACTTGGAAGGCAAAAAACAATAATTTAAACTAAAATTGACAATAGAAAACTGACAGGAAAATGACAAGTTAAAGTACAAAATTATAATAAATATCCTGTATTGTTGGAATTAATTTTTAGAGGAGGTTCTTTTAATCTGAAATGACCATCCCAGCTGCCTCGAACTTTGAACGCTCAGCATCACTAAGACGAAAGACATCCAAATGTCGAGAAATGGTCAACACAAAGCGGTCCTTCATATATTGCCATGAGCGGTTCTCGCATATCTATATAATATATTATGTACAAAAAATTAACTGCACCAAAAGCGGGTTGAAGTGGTTGAATGAATAGTATTCTATAGAGAAAGGGGAACACTCAGTATGAAAGTATTAAGAATCTTAATGCGTTTTACCTTTTCTTTCTCCATATCCTTCCAAATAGAGTTACATCCAGTAGACTCATGGAGCTGATATTTTTCAATATAACGAAGAATGGCTATATCCTCTTTGTGCTGCTTTAGCAGCCGTTTCTTTTTCTCTTGTTTTGTTTCCAACGGACTAAGACAAAGAGCACATTCAGATTTATCAGATCAGAACAATTACTTTTAATATAAAACAGTATTTTTGGATATCTTGGTGTAAAATTAGACTGAGGAATGCTATAAAATAGCAAAAATTTAAAATACCTCTCTTCGGAGCTTGAGTCACTAAAGGAATCTTCCGAGACCGACGAGCTAGATTCCGCATCCCCGGGTTTCTTGGAAATAGGAGATGATGGGGGCCAGCTTCTTGAAGATCCTTGAGATTCGCGAATTTTATCTACATTCGCATCCTGACGAGCACTGAAATACATGGATTTGAATAAGATTAGATTGGCACTAATATAGTTATTAGAAAAGTATTACCATTAGAACGTAATTTGACTATTAGAAACTATTTGTAAGACCTTTAATTTTACAACTGACATTTAAAATAGACATGTCTAATAAAGCGCTTACGGTTTATCTGAAGGATTTGATGCAGACACATTTTCTTCATCATCACTTGCATCCAAATTCATCGTTGAACCAACATCCGTCCAGTTTATTTTTCCATTAAGCAAATCATTTGCATCATATTTTTGAAAACGGTAACTTTTTCTAGGTTTCAAAAAATCAAGTATAAAAGACGTTAAGTGGGGAATACATTATTAATTCCATAAATGACTAATAGAAAGCATTGAAACGGAATTTTTTTACTTACGTTATATTATAAAGATTAAGATCCATTTTCTTTTTTTGAGCGTGACAGTCATGAATAAAACTAGTTCTGAAGAAATCCCTACGGTGGATTGGGAAACTTGGAATGCGGAAAAACGGTAATTTGTTTTTAACCAAGTAACTGTTGTCGATTAATGGAATGGCAACTTTTTCTAATTCTCCATTACCATATTCATCTTTTTTCATACAAGTGCCTCCACATAGCTGCAAAAATTTAATAAAACACATGATTAGAAACCTATTAAAAATTGAATTGCACATGTTGTTAATCAAGAGAAGATAAAAACCAATATTATTATGTAAATTAGCCATTGAGCAGATCGAAAGATATTGAAATGTAAGTCTGAAAATTTCATTTGGTACTGTATAGTTAATAAGTATTCAACTTTGTCGTATATTCACTTACATGAATCAAATCTCGTAGCTCCCCGTCAGAAGCATCAATCGGGTATATTTGAAACAATGACGAAAATCCATTAGTCAAGGAAAAAATATCTTTAGGAGTAGCCATTGTATTATTTTTTGGTTATAAGAAATCCAAAAGTAAAGTTATATTGTAACGACACTAGCTATTCAAAAAATATTTGACTGGATATAATGTGGCACAACGTTTTAGGAGAATAAACTCAAGTATAATATCCCTATTGAATATACAGTTGATACACTTTTAATTGTCAAGAGTTTTAAGAGAGAAAATTACTAGGACACAAGATAGTCAACAAATTGTATTGTCACTTAAATTTCCTGTCTTTAAAAGATTTTGATGTTTGTTGAACTGGAGATTGAACAAACAATGTTGAATAAAAGGTCACAAACGAGGAGCACCTTACTAAAATTAAACTCCAACAAAAAAGAAAAGAAATTCATTAGATAAATATTTTGTGCTAATTTCAAGTTTAGAATATCATTTCATTGACCCAGAAAAATTTTAATTTTTATGTGTATGGTTTCACAAAATTATCTGAATTATATTTCCTCACCTTTGATAATGTAAATAAAAAAAATTGAAGATGAAGACGAAGAAGCTTTATGACTCCTGAATTAATTTAGTTTATCTAGATGAAAAGAAACTCAAACAAAAAATACAAGGCAATTATTATAAAAATATAAAAGACATGGTTCAAGTTCATAACATCATTTCATCCATAGCAGTTTTTCCGTATCCTTATTAATTTCTTTTATTTAACCCCTATTTATATCATCATTATTTTTATTATTGGGGGACTATCAGTCAACTTGGATCGGCTAATAAACCTACTAACCAAAATCCTACAATCCAAGTTGTCCAAGGTGCACGAACGTGGACGTTGTCCCCCCTTAGCACCTCACCCTGCCTATTCCTGCAACCATTGAAGCACCGAATGTGCTTTTGGTTCGTGCAAGTGAAAATATGTTTGTTTAATTTTAAGTAACTGTGATTAAATATAGCATATGCAACATATTGAAATTTATTTTAAGTGCTTAATGCGGTGTTTGTTTTTGAAAAATATAAAAAGGAATGAAATTGGTTTACTAATAGATTTAAAGTTTTGCTGGTTATTCAAACTTGAATGTCATCTATTGAAATTTAATAACTAATTTAGTTACTTCCATGATCAAGAAAGACGCAAATACACAAAAAATGATATAATTAGAAGTTTTGGAAGGATATGACAAACGTGCTCATATCATTCATTCATTTTATTTAAGATAATTTACAAGATATTTATAAAAGACATGAGAATGTAATATTTTTGATATCATATTGTGTATAAATCTATATTTTATATTGAACAATATAAAAAATCTTTCATGTAGGAGAAAAGCTAAAATACAACAAAAGTATAGAAAAACTGTGATAATATTTTTTATAAAGGATGTGCATTAGTGGCTTATACATTGGACAATTCAAAGACTAATATGAAAAATGACTGTAATAATAAACTTAACTAAGTCCTTAGCCAAGGAAAATTCTGGAGAGTAGTCTTGTCTCGTTCTCCGTAATCATAATATAATTCCTCCCCACTTGGAATATCCTTGAGAGCAACAAAGTACATTTTTAAAATCCCATCAAATTCATCGACAACTCTTTTGATATTAGAATTTTTTATGGAATGGTTGATCATGCGCCCACAGGTACCGATAGGGCCTTCAGTACCGTCAATACTTGAAATACAAAAATGAAAGGAATTTTATATATAACTTGCAAAACAATCGCACAAAAGCGCAAAACGTGAAATAAAAATCGAAGTGAAAGAAACTATAAAGTGAAATTAAAATTGTTGTTTGTTCGACTCACCAATATTTTATACCACCTGCCTTAAAATATTGGATGAAGGAGCCATATTTCAGAGGATCCGCATCAAAAATAAAATTTCTTCTGCTTGCTTCTTTCTCCTCAATCAAATCCCCAGGATATTCTGTAACGAATTCTCCTTTACCAAAACTTTTTAAGGTGAAAACACCCATTCCAGCTCCCGGAATCAAACTTTGCCGAATCTATTTCATACCAAAAGGAAATTTTAAAAAATAGTTTGTTTGAAACTTGGACCAAAACTGTTAATTAGATTTATTATTGATGACTTTACAAATATTTCTTTTCATTTTAGCTTGTAAAATTTAAAAATTAAAAAATAGTTTTTTTATAGAAAATTGAAATCTTACTTCTAACCCTTGATCGATAGCACCAGAAATTAAAATTAATTTTATATTTTCATATTCCTGAGCAGCAAGAGCTGAAGCAGTTATACGACGAGGTCTGGGCAAAGCGGTCGATGGTCCCGGTTCTTTGGTCTCAACTAGTTCTTCTTCTTGTTCTTGTTCCGGCTCCTCCACATCAGGTATGATAATTTTCTTTCTACCACGACCGGGAGCAATGAATTTAGGTGGTAATTCCTCTGGATAAATGATTTGGGGCTCTGTGAATGACGGAGGAACAAAACGCACCTTGTCACCAATTGGTCTTAACTTGTAGGATCGGCCAGAGGATGCTCTCCAATGTATCTTTATATCTCCTTCAATCACTATTTGATGTCTCATTGACGCCATTTTAAACTAGAAAGGGAGAACATAGTAAAATATGTGAAAAAGTCATAACTTTGATTAGAATTTGAGTTTTTGCTAGAGTTAGATATAAAAATAAGGATTTGAAAACTAAAATTCAAGTTCTGTAAAAAAAACAATACGTCAATTAATTTTTGCCTCACCTTTTGTTAAGTGACCAAGATTAATTATTTGAATATTGAATTGAAAAAATTGAAAAACAATAAACATGAATAAAACGGAACTGAAAGAAACCATACAAAAAATTCATTAGATCAAGATTCGATGAGCATTTCAAGTTTACAACATTATTTCATTGACCCAGAAAAACATTGTGTACCAAGAATATCCAAATTATATTTCCTCACCTATGATAGTTGAAATGAAAAAAATTAAGACGAAGATGAACAAGACAATCTGAAAACTGATTTAATTTAGTTAATCTAGATGAAAAGAAACTCAAACAAAAAAAACAAGACAATTAGTATAAAAAGATAAAAGACATATTTCAGGTTCATAACATCATTTCATTGATCACAATTATTCAATTTCTTATATTTAACACCTAATAACATCATCATCATTTATAAAATTGGGGGACTATCAGCCAACTTGGATCGCCCTATAATTCACCTAACCAAAACCCTACAATCCAAGTTGTCCAAGGTGCACGAACGTGGACGTTGTCCCCCCTTAGCACCTCACCCTGCCTATTCCTATAACCATTCAAGCACAGAGGGTGCTTTTGGTTTTTCTAAAGAGGTCAACGCTCTGCCGTTTTGGTTAAAATTCGATGAAAAGACCTAAAATGATTCAAATTTAATTCGAAAAAGCAAAGATAATAGTGTCAAAGTGGCATAAACAAACAACAATTTAGTCAAAAAATATTTTTTAGAATGCTAATGACTTTGATTTATGAATTCCTGGTAAATACTTTAAACTTGTATGCAGTTTTGAACTTTACTTGAAAAAGTGGTAGTGAAAAATAAAAGAATAGAGGCGTATGCTAATGAGAAAATTGAAACAAACATGAAGTTATTAGAAGAAAAAAGTCTGTATTATTTATCAATTTGTTCTTTACAATAGAAATATTAATAATTGTGTTGCAAATAAAATATGAAAAAATTTAAGATTGGATAATTTTTATTAAAATTTGTAACTTTATGCAGGTCCGTGAGCAGGTAAATTCATACAACCAAGGCATACTAAATTTGTTTCTTGATTGGGACCTTTTTCCCTTCTCCTCTTTTACTTTTTGCAAGTTCAAACTTGTTTTTGTCTTCTTGGGAGCAGTTGAATTTATCCAAAGAAACCAATATCTTTCGACGGAAATGTTCTTTCAAAGATTGCCAAGGTCTTGTCTTGAACATCTGGATTTTAAGACAAACATATTAATATGGAATAAAGGCTAGTCAATAAATATGAAGTAATATCTTCTGAATATCCTGTTAAAGTATAAAAATTACTCACTGATTTTTTTTGCATTGCTTTCCAAATTTTATCCCCACCAGTAAAGTTGTGAAGATCATTTTCACAAATGAATTCCAGAATAGCCACACTGTCCTCCGTCTTATATTCAACGCGAACTCTTTTCTTTTGATTTGACCTGTGTATATAAAAAGAACGTTTTGAATAACAAGTACAAAGTTGAGCTTATTTCAAGGTTACAAGGATAAAAATGCATACCTCTTTTTCCGCCTAGGGGGGTCTGAATCGCTAGAGCTTGAAGACATGTTGTCGTCACTGGAAGACCTACTATCCACTGAAGAAGAAGATTCATCATCTTTATCTGATCCATGAGCGCTTGAGCTTTTGGTAAATTTATAGAAAAGCAGATTGGAAAATATCACATTAAGGTTTGTTTTTAGTTTTATCCAATTTTCAATTTCAGTTTTTAAATTCAAACTTTTATTATGATAACAGTCATGCACTTACAAATCCACGTACTTAGACGAAGTTGCAGTTTTTGCTCGTACTGGCCTAGACTTTTTTTCATCCAAAACCAAAGCTGGAACATGTGAAGGTTGAGCTGACCTAAATCAGAAAAGGTTGAAAATGTTTCAGAGTTCAATATTTAAAATAGCATAAATTAGTTTCGAATAATAATATTACTGGAACATTTCAAACCCTTTTTGAAATAGTACAATTTAAAAAATAAGAAACTCCTTACGGCCCATCTTGTCTACTTAATCCAGAGGCAAGTCCTGATTTGTCACTTTTGGAGGAAGAGGCTGTACCAGTACTAATAACAACGTCTTTCCATTGCATTTCTTTAGTTACAAGTTTGTTGGCATCATAAGGACGGAGACAGTCTTTACTAACAAGATTTCTAACAAATAAGAAGAATTAAAATTGTTAAAAGTGCTTTTGAATTAATGTTGTCTTTATTCATATTTTTTAATCAATAAAATATACGATCCAAAGTTTTACTTACAGCTTCTTGTATCGATTCAAATCCACTCGTTCACCTGCAACATAGCAGGCATAGATGAAGCTTGAATGGAAAATATCTCGAACATCATTTGGTGGTTTTTCAAAGGAAAGCCCCTTATTTTTCGTCATAAAATCATAATCAAGTAAAGGAATGCAAGAGTTTTCTAGAGTTTGGTCCCCATAATCTTTTTTCTTCAAGCACTGACCCCCCGATAACTGAAAAATTTTAAAAAAAGAGGGCAATACTATAACATGGTTTTGAAAATTCATTCACGTTTCCTCATAATAATGATAGTTGAAAAGTTTTTAGAATTAACAAATGTGCAACACTTACTTTTATAAAGTCACGGAGTGAATCTTTACGAGCCTCCATGGGAAAAATTTGGAAGATTGTTGACTCTTCTCCGGGCAATACAAAAATTCCTTTATACTTGTACATACTTTTTCCGATTGATTGAATTTCCAAAGCCACTAATATTTAATCCCCTTGAGATTTTCACAGATTTGAACTACACTTCTTTTAAACAGTATCTTTTCAATTCACTTTTTAATTAAAACACTTTGAGTTCCTTCAGATGGCCTTGACCAATACAAACCTTTTGAGCACAAAAGTCAGAATAATTTTAGAAGATTACCTGTTTAAACTCAAAGAAAAAAATACAAATGATTAATAACATATTAAAACCACTTTATTCATATTATTCATTCATCATGATTTATTCAAGTTCTTTTATGTAACATCATCACTAGTCATAAAATTGGGGGACTATCAGTCAACTCGGATCGCCCTATGAAACCCCTAATCAAACCCTACAATCCAAGTTGTCCAAGGTGCACGAACGTGGACGTTGTCCCCCCTTAGCACCTCACCCTGCCTATTCCTTCAACCATTCAAGCACCGAATGTGCTTGTGGTTCCTACCAAAAAATTTATAATTAAATTGTGGTGTGATTTAAGAAAATATATGATCAATCAATTACTATCTAACAAACTACTTGATCCTTGCCCCTGAAATTCTTTTACAACCGCGATAGTCAAATAAATTTTATTTTTACACATAAACAAGTGGCATATACAAATCTCAAACTACAAGTAATATTTTCCGCATTTGTCAAAGATGCAATAAAATTAAAATAAACTTAAATGCAAAGAAACGAAATTTCAAGCAGGTTCATTATGTATACTTTCAATTTTTATTTACATGTTAAGAAACTGTATAATAATACATTTAACCCTTAATGCAAATATATAAAGTAAAATAATTGTTTGAGGATAAATTTATTGGAAAGCAACATTTTGTTAACTTTCATGAATATGAAAAACAAGAATCTTGTTTTAAAACGAAGAAAAATAATCAATAAAATACTTTGGTCTGACGGTAAATTGAAAAACGACAGTTGCTTTACCATGAGTATTAATGATTTGAGCGTAATAATCGTAAAAATAATTGTAAATGACCTTGACTTGGATTAATTGGTTCTTTGTTGCTGTCTTGTTGTCGGATATCTGGGTGATTCCCATTTCTAACCATTTCAAAAAGGTTACAAATTGTAATTTATAGGTGTTCCAAATGACAGTACTGGAATCCTCGTCCGGTTCCTCTCCGTCAAAACACTGCTCTAAGAAAAATTTAGCTTCAAAAAACTGGAATCCGAATTGATCCGGAGTCTCAAGTTCATCAAATATTTTGTTGGCCATTTCGATTACTTCTGATACCTTTGAAAAATTCATTTTCTAAAAACAAAAGAAAAACGAAAATTTACGGTTCAGTCCAAGATCATGAAACAAAAACGATACTTTTAATGATTTTTAAAGACCACTATTTAGAATTAAAATTTGGTAGTAACTCACGTTTTGCTACTTAATACCAAGGGCGGGAAGCACAGATATAAAGAAAACTGTATATTGATAGGAATACCTAAATAATTCAAAGAAAAAATACAAAAAATATATTAGATAAAGATTTTTTTCTCATTTTACCTTTCCCTCGCAGAAAAATTTTGATATTTTACTTGAACTTAAATTTTGATATAAGAAATGTGTTACAAATTATAATTTCTCACCTTTGCTAATTGAAAAAAATAAAGACGAGGATGAAGCAACCTTTGAATGTTGGTAAATTACATTAAATTACCTGAATGAAAAGAAACTCAAACAAAACAGACAAGACAATTAGTATAAAAAGATAAAAGACATTTTTCAAGTTCATATTATTCATTCATCACAACTATTCAATTTCTTATATTTAATCTATAATAACACCATCATTATTCATAAAATTAGGGAACTATCAGTCAACTTGGGTCGCCCTAAAAAATCCCTAAACATGCCCTAAAACCCAAGCTGTCCAGAGTGCACGAACGTGGACGTTGTTCCCCCTCAGCACTCCACCCTACCTATTCCTATAACCAATCAAGCACCGAATGAGCTTGTGGTTTTGCCAAAGAAAAAAATTGAAAACTTTATAATGACCTCTCGTTTATATTGGTACAAGAAGTATGAAATTATATAATTGAATATTTCATACAACATTTTGATTTATTTTTATTCAAAATCCACACTACTAAAGTGTTTCATGACATGTTACTAAAATACTTACATAATTTGTTATACATCAACATGAATTATTACTAGAGATACTATAAAATTGTACTTTTTTTGAGAAAAGTAATCTTAATAGTGTACTTAAAATGTACAATTTTTAGGTATTTCATTATTATTGTATACTTGAACAGTAAAAATTTTGAACATGTTTGTAGTATAAATGTTCATATTACCGTTACCCGTTTAGGTTGTACATTTCATGTTGATAGTTGTTATCCTATATCCTATACTATATATTTTATTACATATACCTTGTTTTTTTAAAAATCATTTTCAATAACAAAAAAACCGTATACATAATACATTAAATGGGTATACTCTTATTATGAAAATGTACACATACTAGACAATTAATAGACAATACAGATAGAAAATGAAGACAAGATCAAAAAAATTATCTTTTTCCTGTACAGAATGAATGTTACATTTTCATTGGCATGATACGCATATACAATATAAAATTGAACTTTAAATACTAGAATAAAATATATTAATATTCTGCATATGTATAATAATAGGATTATAAACTGAAAGTTGTTGGAAAAATACTCAAGAGATGATTGAAAATTCAAATAAAG
>JABASP010003300.1:0-14639 GCA_019776565.1 Sminthurinus signatus
AAAAATGATTTAATATTTTTTAAAAATGATTTAATATTTTTTAAAAATGATTTAATATTTTTTAAAAATGATTTAATATTTTTTAAAAATGATTTAATATTTTTTAAAAAACAAACCTCAATTTTTGGAGAGTGATTTGGGGAAAGAATTTTTTAATAAAGTTTTTGCGAAGAAAATAATATTGAGCATTATCACAATTATTCAAAATTTGGTTCATCATTAGTTGAACGTTTCAATCAGACAATCATGAGTAGAATTTCAAAATATTTTACTTTCAGCAATTCAAAACGTTACTATGAAATACTTCCAGACATAATTCATTCATATAATAATAGTGTACATTCATCTACAAGATTTACTCCAGCTTCTGTAAATAAATTCAATGAAATGGATGTATGGTTGAATTCTTATAAGGATTTATTTCAGAGAAAACATAAGGATAAGCCTGCTTTTCAATTGAATGACGTTGTTCGTGTCAAAATTGAGAAAGGAGATTTTGAAAAGGGATACAAAAATCGTTTTACAAATGAGCTTTTTCTAATCAATGAAATTATTCCGGGATATCCCATAATGTATTGTATCAAAAGTTTTCACAATGAAATAATACCTAAGATGTACTATGTGCAAGAATTATCAAAAGTTAATACGAATGAAGAAGCAAGTAGTAAGCAGTCAACAACCTAAGTGTGAACATGTCTTTTTATGCTTATTTACCGTGGAATAGCTCATCACATTACTTTAAAAACAATTCACCATAAAATTTCAAAGTGAAGCTACCAGAGTGTTTAAGATTCTACACAAAACCATTAGAAATTGCACTTGTAGAAGTTATAAATTTTCCAAAGCAGAGTATTACAGAAGATGAAAGTGAGAGTGGTGGTTACAGTTTATCATTAAATTTCCATAATTATGTTGCGAAAAGGAAACGTGAATCGAGTCCAAAACCATATAGAGCTTTTATTCATTGTTATATTACTGAACCACAAGTGTATGGTAGTTCACTACTAAAACTCTTACGTATAGTGACAGCGCATAATACTGACTCATCACAACATCAAACGTTCATAAATGTGCTCTTTGTAGAACTCCACATAATCGAATAGTTAAAGTATTCAAAGCTTAATTCGTCCATGACCTAATTAAATAAAATACTTCGTTTAAGAGTCACACCAAGTTATTTTTCTGACTCATTTCTTAAAGTATAAACAAATAAATAAAACGTTTTTTAAACCAATTCATCGTGTTGCTTGTATTCGTTTCATTTTACATCTAGTTCCATTCTCTTATCATCATCATGAGCAAGCAAAATTATTTATTCAATCATGCCATTTACCTAGCTACGTTACAAGATTTACTACATGGAATTAAAAAGTCAAATATTAATATCGGAGTTAAGCAAGCAGGCGGTGGTTTCGGAGCTTCAAATAATTTAGCTAAATCTGGTTTAATTCCAGTTAATGAATTAGGTAAAGGTGAAAATTCATCTAATCAAAGTACTAATTTTGAGATTCCATACCCAGAAATCAAACGCAAAAAGTAAATTGCAACCTTTACAGAATGGAAATAGGTTTTGTAATAAGCAAATAAATTCTAAACTGATTCCAGTGCCAGTGCAAAAGAATAAGATAGAAAAACCAACAAAAAAGAAACAGAATTCTAAGCTTGGCATATTTACATAATGGCGAGCAAAATAATGGCAATGTCAACTCCAGCTATAAGAGATCAATGTGATTTGTTCTCTTTGCCATATACTGACACCTCAATCGATTTCTCCTTACTAGCTGACTACACACCACTTGTGCCAATTCAAGATTCAAGTTCAAGGATTGAGTTTAAAATAAATGGGTCAGCACATCAATATTTAGATTTAGATGATCATTTTTTGTACGCGCGAGTAAAAGTTGTAAATGAGGATGGAACTGATTTAGCAGCAAAAACAGAAATCAGTACCACAAATCTATTTCTTCATGGTTTGTTTTCAACAGTTGGTTTAACTTTTAACAATCAACCAATCACAAGAACTAATAATTTATACCCATACAAAGCCTATACAGAATATTTATTAAATTATGGAACAGATTACAGATATTCTCAAGGTGCATGTCCTTTGTTTTATGAAGATACAAATGACTTTGTTTGTGATGATGCAAATATAGGATATAAAAAAAGAAAGGAACCCATAGAAAAATCAAATACGATTGAACTTATTGATAAATTGAAACTCGATATAGCACATCAACATCGATACATTTTAAATAACATGAATGTGGGTATAATTTTAACACGTGCTTCAGATTCATTTAGTTCACTTGGTAAGGTTATGGCCGGTGCTGATGGTGGTAGTCCAATTTATCCAGGTGCAAAAGTTAAAATTTTAGAGATAAAGTTATTTGTTCGTAAACACGTATTATATCCAAGTATTGTTTTAGCACATCAAAAACTATTATGTAAAACAAAATCGTTATCTCATTCCATGTTACATGCTTTTCTCGAGTTTAGGAATGGCTGGGAAAAATGAAGGGATGCGCATATCAAGAGAGAACTATACTAAAGGATACATGTTATTTTCCTTTGATGTAACTCAAGCTAATTTTAATTCAAATGCATTGGAATTAGATAAAACTGGTTGTGTACATTTGGATTTACAATTTGAAACAGCATTGAGTCAAGCTATTTCTTGTATAGTTTTCTCAGAACATCAGACAGTGGTTGAGGTTGATAAATTCCGTCGTGTTGCAATTCACTAACGTATTGTTATGAATACACAGGAGCTACACAAAATTTTATCCAATTCTATATTACATCGAAATTATCAAATTAGTGTACTTGCATGTGATGAACTACCACACATCACATCTGAAAATTTTTATATTATTGTAAACACAGAAAAAAATGTGCTTGTTTAATGATGCTAACAACTCAATTTGTACTTTAGTCATACGTAAAGCAGTTTGAAAAGCCAATGACGGTAAAGAAAAAAAATGAACTGTATCTAATTTATAGTATTGTAAAGTAAAATCTCTGAAATTCTCAAAAATTGCAGCAAGTTGATGTGTGTCAATAGTTAAGTAAATATTGTAAAATTCACCTAAATTCTTGCATTTAAATCGACTCCATTTTGACATATAATCATAATAATACACACCTTTCCGTAAAGCTAGATCAACTAAATTATCTTTCTTTAATCCTGTGTATAAAATTTTAAATTTCTACTTGATCATTTCTCTATCACCTTTACAAGATGTTTTTAAACTTTCTACAAGATTCGATATTGAGGCTTTGAGAAACATGTAAGTATCTACAAAATAAAATTTATCCGTAATAATTGAGAGAAAGTTTTCAGCATTATTTGGTATAATATAAATGTCTTTGCTTCCTTTATATTCTTGAAACCCCTTTATAACGCACTTTGAGTCGTACAGTTTGTAGTTATGCATACAAATTGGTAGTTTTTCTATTGGTGTGTAATTTAAATTGCACAAATTATGACTAATTCCTCTGACACGACCATTTCTATGATCATGGTCAATCACTCTATCTTCTCCTAGTTCTGTTTAGCATATGAAGCATAATGTGGCACTTTGAACCATGTTTTCTTAAACATGGACGTGAACCTACATTACCCTGTGAAAGGATCATGCCCAGCATTGTGCAAACTCCAAAACCCGCGATTTTGGCCAAAAGGGTCACTTTTGCATGTCAACAATCACACAAGAACACCATCATCGATCAAAACAAAAGAAAAATAAAATTTAATCCACACCACAAAACTACCAATTTTAGAATAGGGGGATTGGTTTTAGTAAAAGACACCAGCAGAAAAGTGGGACAGGTGGACCAATTCAAGCCCAGATGGGCGGGGCCATACAAAATAATCAAACAATTGTCACCTAGGAGTTATGAATTAATTCACTACACATCACAGAAAGTCAGAAATGAAAATGCTCAAAATATGAAAATATACCATGTACGCACCCCTCATCACATGAACACTGTAATACATGGAGCAGAGAAAAGTACTGACAAAGAAAATGTGTCACAAAGCAGTACTAAATTAAAGAAAACAAAATGTTCTTTTAATATGGAACCACCCTCGTGTATCCAAAAAGTAAATTGTATTAAGGAAGTACATAATGAAATGACTCAATACACAACACTTAGAAATATTGGTGTAAATAATAGCGAACCACCCTGTATAATTCACAAATGTACTCAAAAAGAAGAATCACCCTATCTGGTTTCAAAATGTTACAATATAGATAAGACACACAATACGAGTGAAAATAGTTCATATAATAATGAATCACCCTGTACTATAGCCAAAAATATTAATCAGAGTACAGCTGATATTGTTGAACCAATTTCCTATGTCATGGCAACTTTTGTGCATAACCCTGTTGTTATTTGTTCATCTTTTCATAGTATGGAATCTGAAAATGAAAACTCAATGTTATGGGAGGAATTAGATGAGGATGTGCTTAATGTAATGGCTGATACATCATATGAGGAATTTCAATTGAAAGAGGTACTGGAAGAGATGGAACAAGAATTACTAATGAGTACTGATGATGAGGATGAAAGTCGGAAAGATGACAATAACATGGACTCACTACCACCCTATTCTACACCATCACCTATGAAAACCACCACGTTAACTCCACTTCAAGAATGGTTGAAAAAGAAAAGTCCACAACTACCTGTGATAGACATCACCCGTTCACTCTCACCTGATTTTGAGGAAGGGCTACTCTCTCCCATCAAATTTATGGAAACGAACTCACCTGAACCTACAACAACCAATACAGTCATAACAACCATTGCTACACAACAACCACAACCACAGGAACATAACCAAAACCTTCAGCAACAACTGGTCAAAAACAACAGTAAAACTACTCATCATAAAAACCATGTCTCACATCATCGTCATCATCATAGATCAGAAAGACAACAACAACAACCATCACATGAGTCCCACCACCGACGTGAATCCAAGAGGTCTCACAGGTCATCTCATCACAAATCACAAAAACCACGACAATCCTCACCTCATCATCGTAGTGAGCATACCAATTCAAAACATCGCTCATCACCGATCACAAAAACAACAACAACAATCATCACACCATCATCAACGCTCCAAATCTAAACGTTCCCATCACTCATCCCATCAAAAACATCATCAAAGTTCACATGACAAACCAACAGCAACGTCAACACCAAGGAAAAATACTGCACATAGACAGGATAAAACTAAAACCCTAAAAATTATTCAAGATCTTTTCGGAGTTGAACCAGTAATTAAACGGAAACAACTGTCACCATCACCACCGTCAACACCAAAACCAACCTGCCAGCCTCATGTCAACTTTATTGGCAACTTTCACACAAATTGGGTTGCCTACTCCCCAATCCGAGCTCCACTACCAGATATCAAACAGCAGACACCACCAACACCACCATACAAATGGGATAGAAACTTTGATAAACCGGCTCCACCCGCTCCGAACACCCCACCAAAACCAATTAAGAGGAATCTCAACCCGATACATTCTCAACCTGGACAAGGACGGAATCAAAACAAAAGGAATGGCAAAAATAAGAAGGGCCAAAAACAACGTTGGAGAGAATTCAAAGCTCGAACACTGGAAATCCGGGACTCCTGGAGATGTGACTAAGTGTCGAGGCGACACTGCTGGAGGAGGAGCTGATGGATTACTATATTACCATAGATACTACTTTACATCATTCATTGTTATTTTACACATTTTGAAGTTTTATAGGATAACGGAAATAGGATAAAGAATAAGAATAAGAATACGAATACAATATTATTATTATACTGAATACTCTGTACATAAAATAAGGAAGAAGTAAGAAACTGATCAGGACAAATTCTCAAGCTAATTTGTCCAGTTCAGTTCGACTCCACCCTTTGGAGTTCTTGCTGGAGAAAAAGCCAGAAGAGCTCATTCTGATTTTTGCTTTTGCTCTGGATGAACATAAGAAATAAATGCTGAAAGATTTGATATTGACATTGAGATTTGACGACCTAACAATATAAATCATATATGACATTTCGAAAACAAGAGCGATGGAGGACATTTTTTCTATGTTAATATTTATATATTTACGTTGTTGTCAATAGAAATTAAAATTTTTGTTTACTTTTTTCCACAAAACCGAACCAAAGCGTATTGCAAAAAAGAACTCGCATATTGATGGAAAAAAAAGTTAGTCAGGATAAAACTCATCCTACCATTGTGATTCTCATTAGTGTTGCATACTTGAGACTTGAGACAACTTGTAAATTTACTCCTGAGGAATAAACTTTGAAGAAAGGGTGATTTATTTTGTAAATTAAGTTGTGTTTGCAGTATGTTTACTTGATCGTTCGATTCGAACTACGTTCTTTTCATCTGTGGTAGTTTTTCTTGTTTCCTTTGGTCTTTGTAACTGGAGTGGTCTGCGTCATTGAAGTTATTGTAAGATACTCCAGGTTTTAACGTTAGACACAATACTTTCAATTAATGTACACACATTTATATTTACATACATAAAATTTGACCCCCTAAGCAAAATTTGTGTCTATGCATAAAATTTGACCCCCTAAGTAAAATATGAGTCTATGCCTAAAATTTGACCCCCTAAGTAAAATTAGTAAGGACCTGCAAACAGGTCAGAGGAACGAAGTTCATCTTTCGTTTCTTCTCCGGGGCCTGAAAGAGGGGATACTTTACCACGGAAATGAAATTTAAACAAATTTTAAACGTGTCACAAAAAGTTCATTTTGTCCATTTTTGGGGTATCTTTGAAATATTGCTCCGTGTGGGCGCATTTTTCAAGATATCTCAAAATCCTTGCAGTAGCATCAATTGCAATGCCTGGACATAGTTTTTGCCAAGTTTGGAAGGAATCACTTTGAAAATGTGTCTACCAGCCTTGTGCACACAAACCGTTTTTACCCCTACGAATCCCGACTTTATTTTTTTAATTTTGGGTTTTTTTGGCTGGGTGATTTTTTTTTCTCAAATTTGAAAACTCGTGCATCAATGGCCCCCTAAGAACTCGGTGATCACCAAAAGTTTTGAAAATATCCCGAACCGTTTGCCCAGAATCGTTCTGGACACGTGTTTTTCGAATTTTGTCATTTTTGACCATATTCATAGGCATTTTGACATGAAGGGTTTGTACTTTCGCAAATTTGAAATGTCGTGCATCATCAGCGTTGGTGTGTCTCTGTTGACGCCGAAAATAAACCCTGCATGCAAAACGGTGTGGCCTGTAGGACGTGGCCAGTATTTTACAAATTTTGAAGGTCGAAAAAGGGGTATTTTTCAAAGGGAGGTACCAGAAGGGGTTAGAATTTCGGGACCAAAATTTTTCCGCCTCATCCTCGACCCAAACGATTATAATGGACCAACATTGGTCAAAATTCGTACAGTGGTTTTTGGTGCAGCTTTGTTCAGGGGATTTTCAAAAACCACTGGCGGGGTGCTCCGGGAGGAATTTAAATGGAACTTCGTTCCAACGAGTGATCTGACCCTGCAAGCAGGATAGGTGGACGAAAGTCCAAGAAAACAATCTGAGAACCTGTACATGTGTATTTTAGATGATGGAGCCACTATAAATAGATCGATGTTTAAAAGGTTCATGTGCATGCTTTTTTATATCTCCGTTGTGAAATCAAGATGGAATCTGAGGAGTTGGGGGTCGAAATATTTAGTGCCGGTATATTAGGCTTCAAAACCATGCTTGTCGGGTCAACTGGAGGTGTAAGTTCTAACAAAAACATATTAAAAATGCTTACAATAGTACATTTGATATTTTGGGTTTGTCGAATTTGTCCATTTTTGAGGTACTTTGCTAAATAGCTCCGTGACAACGCAAATTTCAACCTACGGCAAAATCCTTGCAGGGGCATCATATAGGATGCCTTCCAACATATTTCCATGCAGATTGGTCAATATTGACCAAAAACTGTGTCCACCAGGCTTGTGCACAGAAATGAATTTTACCCCTTTGAAGCAAAAATGTTCAAAATCACAAAATCCCCAAATTTTACCGAAATCAATCAGGTAAAAAATTTTTTCGCAAAGGCCATCGCAAGCATCCCAAACAACGTCGAAACGCCGATTTTGGTACATATTCAAAATTCATAGCACCCACAATCCTTAAAAATCGATTTTTAACGTTTTAAAAATGGCCAACTTTGACATTTAATTTCAATTTTTTCCGATGTTATTTCTAAATTTTGAAAGTATGCCGCATCATCTAGGCCATTTGGACTACTAAACCGCAAAAAAGTTATACGCCTAGCGCCAACCATCTCTCTACAAAGTTTGTTCACACAAACATCCGTTTTTTGGTCAAAAAACGGTAGTTTTCGATACCAAAAAGACCGAAGGTGATCGAATTTTGGCAAGATTTTTAAACGCCACCGTTGCCAAGTCGGTGCACGTGTAGGACCCAAATTTGGTAAAAATCCGTTCAGTGGTTTCAGAGGAATCGCATGTGACGCGAAAAACTCAAACCCCGTATACAGGATTTATACAGAGGTCGAGAGGACTTTCGTCCAAAAATGTTAGTGAACCTGCAAGCAGGTCTGTAGACCCTGGTCTATTGATTAACTAAGAAATTTAGACGTTTGAAAATGTATTTTCCTGGTTAAAGTGAATTTAAGTTTGATTTTGTGAAAAACAATTACATATGATTTAAGTAAGGTACCATTATTTCGCAAACTGTGTATTGTGTGGGTGATTGGGTAGTAGATCTACGCGCACCTGGTGGCCAGTCGTGCCGCAGGCTAGATTGTTTTTGAATATGCTCAGTAGAAAAAATTAGAGGGAGGGAAATTTGAACTAAAAACAGAGAATTCTAAAATTTTGAGCTCTTTTTTTTAATTAAATTCCATCAATAAAAACGTGTATTCTCATTGAATTCTGTATCACACTATAATATACACTACCTACTTCAACTAATAAAACATCTTTAAGACACCGGAAGTCATTCTCTTCGCTAGAGATTGAGTCAAGAAATTGCCGTATGTACAAACTGTGTACTCATCGTGGGACTCATCACTCATAAAGATAAGAGAATTTTTATATAAGTATATGTTGATCTGAAGTACTACTATTTCCATTATTTGATTGAAAGGCGTTAAGATACTGTCACACACCTTTGATATATATCTAGAGGACTGTTTGATGACCCCTGGCCAATTAAATTTATGAAAAGAGACGCCTCTCAAAGTCCACCCGAAGCTCCAACAAGAAAGAAAGATTCCAGAAATATGGATGCAGCTATCCTCCAGAAACTTGATGAGATGAATTTAAAGCTGGCTGCCCTGTCGACAATTCAAAATGATGTGATTGAAATAAAAGGAACAACTCAAGATATCCAATTAAGACTGACTCACCAGGAAACAAAAATCCCTCAACTTCAAGAGGAGAATAATATACTCAAAAAAGAAATAACTTCCATTAGCCAAAGACTTGAAAAAATAGAAAGAGACAAGATTAAAAATAATATGATAATAAAAGGAATTCCAATTCATCCTAATGAATCCCAAAATCACTTGAAAACTGCTGTTACGAATTTCTTTACTAATCAACTCAAAATTCAAGGAGGAATCAACTTTAATCATTGCTACAGAATTAAAAAAATGAATGTTCCTACAAATCAATCTGTGTTATTTTGAATGATGTGAAAGACAAAAGGAAGATTTTCAATAAAACAAATTTTGAGATCCTGGAGGAAACTACGTTCTTTATTAATGATGACTTAACTTATGCTGCCAGGACGAGAAAAAATAAATTACTTCAATTCCGACATGATAAAATTGATGAAGTGAAGGAAGTCAAAGTTAATCGTCGCGGTCAAGGCCTTTTTATGGATGGTGTACAATATACTGTCAACTTTAGTGGTCAAGTTGTTCCTGAACAAATCGATTAATGATACAAATGCCGAACGTCCTCTAAAAATAAAAGTAAAATCAATAATAATAATAAAAATAATAACAATAATTCTACATTCAATATACTTACTTGGAATATCCAAAATATAAGCAATAAAACTAGCTCTTTTTATAATGATGTTATAAGTTATAATCCTGATATTATCTGTATGCTAGAAACATGGAATCATGATAATTTTATACCATATACATTTAATAAGTACTATAATTGTAAAACAATAAATGCTACCAAAGATGATCATGCAACGAGAGGAAGACATAAAGGTGGAATATTATATGGTATCAAAAAAAATATTTTATACAAAGAAATAAGTAAAAATGATTGGTATGTAGCAATTGAATGTTATAATATAGAATATCTTAAAAATACTACTATAATATTTGTCTATTCTAGTTTATCTGATGTTTCACAGATTAATTTTACCTTTGACATAATAGAAGAAGAAATCAATCGTGATCAAAATATTATACTCAAAGGTGATTTCAATGCTCGTATAGGTAACTTAATAGCATGCGATTTAATAGATATGTATAATGTTAGAAATAGTTCTGATACTATTATTAATACAAAAGGTAAAAAACTTATTGAACTTGCTACTGAATTCAATCTCGTAATATGTAATGGTATTTTTGATATAAAATCTTGTGATATGACTAGTGATGGTGGTGCTGTAATTGATTTATGTTTTATTTCATCTAATATTATAAATGTAGTTAATAATTTTGAAGTTCTTGATTCAGTGTATTCAGATCATCAACCTATACAATTACAACTAAAAACCAACAACAACAATGTAAATAATAATAATGATAATATTGTAAAAAAAAAGAAAATTACAGTATGAAATGCAGAAAAAAAGCATGAATATAATAATATACTATATACACATTTATGTAATAATATGTCTGATGATAACTGTGATGTAAAAAGTTTTGATGAAAGCATGGAAAAATCTTTAATCTCATGTAATATGATAAAAACTATAGATTGTAATAATAATAATAATACTAATAATAATAAGTGGTTTGATAAAGATTGTAGATATAAAAAACAAAATTGTTTATATTACTTAAGACAACTAAAAAAATGTAAAAGGAATAATAGTAATAATATAATACCTATACGTACTTTATATTTAGATTCTAAAAAAGACTATAAACAACAAATTGTAAAATCTAAGGAATTTTATATGTCTAATATAAGAAATGATGTTATGAATGCTAAAGATAGTAAAACATTTTGGGATGCAACTAAAAAATTAAGACCTTTTAAAAATAATGTTAATAATAATGATATAAAAGAAGAAAAGTGGTTGGAATTCTATAATAATTTTTATCCTCAACGTAATAGTACTAATATTGAATATAAAGTAAAAGAAGATAATATTTTAGATCGTGAATTTACTGTAAATGATATTGTAAGATGTCTAAAAAGACTTAAAAATCGCAAAGCTCCTGGTGTGGATGGAATTCCAAATGAAGCACTAAAAGCTCTATCTAAAGATAATCTCGATGTATTGTGTATAATATATAATAATATTTACTTTAAAAACGAATTACCTATAGAATGGTTAAAAATTGTCATTTCACCTATCTTTAAAAAAGGGGATTGTAATAACCCTAATAATTATAGACCTATTAGTTTAATTGTTACAAAACTTAAATTATTTACCTTAATACTTAATGAACGAGTGAAACATTGGTGCTTTGGGAAAGATAATATATCGGACCTACAAGCTGCTTACAAGCAAAATACTGGTTGTGTTGATCATGTTTTTTTACTCACTGCAATTATACAAAAACATTTAAAAACCAAAGGTCAAAAATTATATTGTTTTTTCGTAGATATGTCAAAGGCATTCGATAATGTTCAACATTGTAAATTATGGTATAAATTGAATGAACTAGGATTAAGTGAGAAATTTATAAAATGTATTAAACTTATATATGATAATGCGAAAGGCTGTGTCAAACTATCTAACTCTGTAACTAGCACCTTTGACATTACTCAAGGGGTCCTTCAAGGCGAAAGTCTCAGCCCTACGTTATTAACGTTATTTATAAATGATTTAGCTTTAACAATGTTAAATTCTAACTTACATAATATTAAACTAGGATCTAGAGAAATACCATTATTATTGTATGCCGATGATATAATTCTTATTGCTGAAACCAAATATGATCTTCAAAAGAAAATTACTATTTTAAGAAAATACTTTAATGAAAATAACTTACAGATAAATATTGATAAATCCAAAATTATGATATTCAAAAGAGGAGGGAAAGAATGCAAAAGCGATGTTTTATATTGGGATAAAAGTATTATTGAAAATGTAAAAAGTTATACATATTTAGGTGTCCCTATTCCTTTTACTGGTATTTATGATAAAACTGTAAAACATTTTGTTGAAAAAGGGATAAATGCTATTAATTTATCATGGCCTATTTTTGTAAAAGGTAAACTACCTTTGTGTAAATTACAATTTAATCTTTTTAATTCTCTTGTTAACTCTGTTGTCTCGTACGGAAGTTTTATATGGTCTTTAAGATATCTAGATAAATTAGAAAAAGTTCATACTTGTTTCCTAAAAAAGTTATTAAGATTACCTAAATGTACTCCAGGATATGCTTTACGTTTAGAAACAGGTCTTGATAATATAAGTTATTATGTTGTAACACAAGCGTTTAATTTTTGGTTCAAAATGTTAAATTCTAAAGACAATAGTCTATTAAGAAATTGTTATAATACTATGTGGAAATCGAATGGTAATTGTGAATATAATTGGTGTCTCCAATTACGAAATGTAGTTGGTGATATTCTTACAGATAAAATTTTTTATGAAACTAATCCTACAATTCTCTCTGTACAGTTGAAGCATGTTTTAGATAAGTATTTAATCAAAATTAGAAATAATGATGTAGAACGCATGTTAAATTCAACTTTTGTTAGCGATTATAAACTCGTCAAGAACAATGTTAAACAAGAACCATGCTTTACTTTTAATTTACAGATAAAAGTTGCATGCATTATTGTGAGATTAAGACTTAATAGTTTATATATTTATGTTGATGGTCACAAATTTGAAAAATCTGAAAATTGTAATTATTGTAATTCTAATGATAAAGGTGATTGGTATCATCTGATCTTCAAATGTCATCTCTTTTCAAGTCAACGAAGAATATGTAATATAGATACAAATATTATTTCCTATGATGAATACTATAATTTTTTAAAAACTATAAAACACACGGATTGTCATAATATATTTAAATATCTTACTCTAATCAGAAAAACGATTGCTCAACTTTTTGATTAATTACACGTAATATCTTTCTTTATTGAGCTATTTACTTAAAAAACACACACAAAAACCTCTGTAAACTCTTATGTAAAATCTATTGAAAGGGCGTTCGGCCTACAACAATAAAACCTTACTACTACTACAGTAGAAAAAATTCTACACGAGTTTGAATTTTTTAAAAAATTGAGAAATTACTCTTTTGTCGTGGTGGTTTCGTTGGATGTTCCGTGAAGACGTATTTTTTGAGCTATGTCAAAATCCTTTAGCACTCATTTAAAACCACTCTTTGTGGCCAGTAAAATTAAGGGTTCACGGAATTCAAGCGATAAATGTGCCCAAGGTGAATTTTTGAATACTTAACCTCAGACCCCATGAATATTCAAAGATCAAATTCTGTGCACAGGGCGTTTTGGCAGTAAACGTCAAGATATCAAAATTATTTTTTGGGGGCAATCATGATCCAGTGCGAGTATAATGCCCATGGAATTTGGTGGTCATTACTTTACGTGTTTAGGATATAGCCCTGTGGACATGATTTTTAGGGGTGGTCCGTGAAATTTAAAAACGACCAACTTAAAATTATATTTTGGGCAATTTGAAACATTGTGCATTGTCACAGAGTCCAGGGCTACTAAACACAAAAAAAAATAGAACATTTCGCTGAGCCGTTTTGGCTGCACGATTTTCGACACTTTTTGAACGATTTTTTGGTCAAAAAAGTGCTACTTTTCAAAGGCAAGTACTCGAAGGAATACGAATTTTGAAAAGCCAATTTTTCCGCATCATCTAGGGACCAAATGATAATTTTGGGAAAAATTTGAAAAATATTGCTTCAGTGGAAAAAAATACAAGTCTGCTCACATGATTTTGGGGGTCCTATCTGGGACGAAAAAAAAACTGTAGCGAACTTAAAAGACCAGGGTCTAAAAATTGATTATTACCTGCAAGCAGGTTAGGTGGACGAAAGTCCTGGGTAGTATTTGATTACAAATCAAACGTTTGTGGATATCACAGTTCATCAAAAACTGTCAAAAAATACACGCACTTCAACTATTGTTTCATGGTACATTTGCCTTATGCATGGTCAAAGAATACAAAGGATGAACAATTTATGTCAGTTGGAGGGTATAATGCTTATGTCGTAATATTGCCCGTTAGGATCAATATAAAGCACCAGTTTTATATTATTACGATTATGTTTGCTTTTGAAGGCAAATATAAAGTATGAAGTGTGCTTTAGTGCTTCAAATACTTCTTCTCAGAAAGTATAACACTATATTCAAATGTATGAAAGTTTCTATTTATTAATGTTATGCTGCCGTGTGATAATCCGTTAGGAATTATCACTCAAAACTATGCAG
>JABASP010003301.1:0-14637 GCA_019776565.1 Sminthurinus signatus
AGGATCTCTTTCATTCATACCATTGCTCCTTAAATATTTCTAAAAAATACTAACGACGAAAAAGACAGCAGTAGTGACCGGTAAAAAATATGTGCATGTGGTCTAAAATCTTGCAGTTCATGAGTGAGTTCTTTTTTCCATTTAAACTTTCAACAAACAATACATGCAAAACACATTTAAATGAGAGGCTCCAACATGGGGGAATCCAACAACAATTTTCTCCTTCAATCTTTACTTTTGTACTTATGTTCCAATACTATGTTTTTTACTATTGATTTATGGGAGCATTACATTTTCCTGGCTCTATGATGTATTTTATGTTTCTTTTTTTTTCTGTACAAAGTAGGTAAATTGAAACTTGAAACGCGTGTAGGCACTAGGCACATGTGATTTTTGTACACATTCGTTGTTCGTAGTTCGTAGTCAATATGAAATAGTAAATGCCAAGGAAGATACATAAAGAATGATGAGGAAAGCTTGAGCCTCTTAATGATGCTTCTGTCTTCTATCTATTAAAAGTTACGATAAATCTATTACTGAGCTACTCCCAGTTCCCAGTTTCCAGCCTAAAAAACCTACACTATGTTCAACATTTGCCAATATATTATGAGAAATATCTACTTCTATAACTTGTAAAGCAATCAGAATACTATACGAGATTCAGTGTAAAATCATTATGTGTGTATAATAATACGGAAGGCTCAATGTTCACTGTACATTGTGAACTACACACAAAAGCGCTTTCTTTTTTCTTTCCCTGGTCTTGTTTGGAGAATGTACAATAGAAAATAGAAAAGACAAGAACTATCTTCAATAAAAAAAAGTATGGAAAGAGCAAGTTGCAAGTTACAAGTACACGATGGAAAGAAAAAAGAAACCGTGAAACCTCAGAAACGTCTTAACGTCAGATCCCTATAAACAAAGCACACATAAAATACGTGTATTATAATATATCGTACGATATAAAAGTGTGTAAACCGAAGCCGTATATAAGGAAAACAAGTACTACACGAGTGCACACTGCAGCGTGATATATAGTTTTGTGGGAAAGGGGAAAAGAGCAAAAAAGTGAAAACCATCGCTTCTTCGCGGCCTTTTATATGTTTATTTACCACGTGGTTTCATAGCAACAGTACAGTCAGCATCGACCCTCCGAAGTCGGGTGAGTGGGTTGTGTTTTGTGGAGTTTTCTTTGAAATGATTTAAAATGTGTTTCGAATTCTTGGTCAAGCTTAAACCTTTGTTAGAAAATATAAATAGAATCTTAAAAAGTAGTCTTCTTTTTTTACATATGGATCAGAATCATATTTACTGCATGTTCATTAAGACTGATTAGCACTGCAAATTTGACGAGGTGTACCAGACTGAAATCTAAATTTGATCGAAGGACCGACAGCAATCTCTCTCTTTCTCTTTCTGGCTTTCTACCTAAACTTTCCTTTCTCTTTTCTGATTCCTTTCCACTTTCCACAAAATACCTAGTTTGAAAAAAAAACCTCATTCTAGTCACATCCTTTTAGCAATCGACTTCCGCTAACCCTAATCACATTTTCAGTGAACTCCGTGACTGTTACCATTTTTCCTAGTCTGTTTTCTTCTTTCCAAAAGTTTTTCAAAAGTCTGGAAAGTTTTAGAACAGTGAAAAGAATGCTTCTTTTGTCCATAAAAGTTAAAATATACTTTCTTCTACCATCATTCATAAATCGGAAAGTGTTTTATTCCGTTTGAAAACCTGTGGCACTACCATGTAAATCTTTATATTATCAGTGACTTTTCTGGATTCTGGATGTTTATACAAATTCCTTTTTGGAATTAGTTTTATTTTATTGACTTGATCCTAAACAAGGAATCAAATAACTTTTGACCAACAGTAAAAGTAAGTTGTTTTTTCTATAGTATTTTCCTCTATGTTCAATGTTTACATACTCAATTAAGCACAGTAGAATGTAAAACACCTTATAGGTTCTTTATTTTTAGCTTTTACGCACTCTGGATAATGGCTAAGCTTGACATTTACATCACAACAAAAGTTTATGAATTATATGAATTCCACAGAATTCAAAAACGTCAAGATAAAAGCAGTCAACAACTGTACAGAGCATGTGTATGATTTGACATTTAACATTTACACGTGCAGATCGTCACATGTGTATTTAGTATTTACATAAAATGTGATAACAACCTATAAAATTTGTGTACATGTAAAATACGGTAAACCTGTAATATATCAACATACATTTATGCCATAGTACAGAGAAAGAGCTTATTTTTTACTTTATTTGTACCAAATATCAAATAACGAATTTTGGACCGTTAGTGCTTAGTATTTAGAAAAAAATTAAAGTTTTAGTTTGCCGTCAGTGACAAAAATAACCAAATAAAAAATGAAATAAAAAAGTAGGAAACTTGAAAAAAAAATGAATGATTATCAGTAGATAATTTCAAATGAGTAATGATTAGCTGCAGTCCATTGTTAGAAGAAGAATACTAGTAAAAATCCCATCAAATTATCTAGACTTGAAAACTATTGACGTCACGTCACTAATTCTTCTTTTTATGCATGTATAATGTGTGTATTATACTAAGCTAAAACCATTCAATTACTTGATGATTCATCTTTCTTCTATTGAAAAAATCAAAGTATCTTGAAGCATAGCATATTTCAGCACTTGGCTGGAATATTTTCCAATTTTTCCATAAAAAACCTAAAAACAGTAAAAACGTGAAAGTCTTTTCTGTTTTACTTTCACCGTTTTAGGAAAAATCGTTCTCATTTTGTTTTTCATGGAAAAATAAGAAAGTGTTTTTAAAAATAGTTTTGCACGTTCTATTGGATTATCCCCAAAAAGCCCATTTAATTTTATCCTAACAGCACGAGTTAAATCCATAAATACTAGTGATGACAAGCCTGTTGCGGAATTGCAATAAGAGTTGATAAGATAAACTTGAATTATAAATGTTGTTCATGTCGATGGGAGATGTATGAGAAAATCGCACATCGTTTCACTCATTAATTTAGGCTGTAGCCGCAAAAAACATAGATACTTATTGAAAATCAAAACGTATTTTGGTATGTATTTATCATATACTTTTTCCAATGTTACAAAGTTGTTGAATTGTATTTTGATCGATTATGTGTGTAACTTGAACATTCAAGCTGAAATATTTAGTTTGGTTTGTTTTATTTTTATTTTTATTGTCTTTTTGAAGAGTATAGCCTATTGTGTTTCAAAGGCACCTTAACATTACACTCATGACATTCATAATGTAGATATGTAGGTCATATATATTCAAAATATAGTGCACAATATGTATACAGCATACATGTATCTATTATCTATTTAATGTTTTATACAATTGTGAGTTGTGAGGTATCGTATTAAATTACGAGAGTGGAACTTGTTCCGAGTTCGGAAAATTGTAAACTAATAATAATTTGCAAGGGAATTGAGTCTATTCAAGTCTTAAATGTATAAAGTCGTACAAATTGTATTAGAATATATGGAGTATTGAGTATGGAGTATTGAATATGGACATAATTGAACTCTCTATTGTTTGTTTGTTCTGAAAAGTCAACTATATCAGCGATTTCAGTATATCAGTATTATTTGTATGCTGTAATTTATAAGTACATGTACGAAGCATTTCTATTATCATTCCTGGTTAATTAAATGTTATAGGAATCCTTTGTAGTTTTTTAGTACCAGAAAGAGTACGTAGAGGAAGAGAAGTAGATATCATAGCTTAAATAGTTGCAACTTGCAACTGAACTGAAAATAAATATATTTAGTGCAAACGCATATGTTTTCTACATTCTCTACCTACGATTCAACTGTCATTGTTTTAGTGTGTTGTGTTTAGTGATAAAAATAAAATTGTGCACATCAGTAAAGCTACTTTACATTTCTACTTGTCCTTTTTTGTACTTTGTGAATGTGACTATTATTTTACTTTAAATGTTTTCTTTATTTCAAAAGGAAGTTGTTCCATGTGACTCATTTGTTTTTAATTTCAGTAGTTGTGAGTGAAAATGATACATAACATATTTGTGTACTATATATAAATTATACATTTTACATAACACGTAACAAACATAGGAAAAGTGAGTTGATGGCTCATGTTATTATTATTAAAAACAGAAACAGGAGAGGGAAAAATGTATGTAATTGTAAAGTGTAAAGTGCAGTATTTTTAGACGTGTTGTTCGTTGTTCATTGTAGTTAGATTGTGAATCGGGAATCAACAGTAGAAAAACTTGCGGACTTTCTATAGTACATTTATGAACTATGCGTATAATAAAAGTATTTTACATTTTTACTTCGTCAAACTCTTCGGAAACACTAGAGTAGGCTATTTTTTGTCTAATAGTCATAAACTGATCAAGAACCAACATCAACATTAACATCAAGATGCATGTGATGGGAAAGGAAATACAATCTCATCTCTTTCTGGATAGTTTACACTTTTAAGTTTTAAAGCATAGTTAAAAATTGTTGGTGAAACGATACACAATATGCACATGATACATGATACAGGAGCTTCAAACTGAATGGAAAAATCTCTACCTAAATATGTATTTTATGTAGCACTACGAACCACGAACAGCGAACAAACCAGTGCATGTAATAATATCATTCAGTATTCAGTAGTAAATAGTAAATAGTGCATTCGTCATCAGTCATCACCCACTACATTTTTCCTTTTTACTGATGTGTTGATATCCACTCTTTACTTCTTCTTGTTCTTCATTTTCTTCGTCGTTATGGTGAATGTAATACCGGATCTTTAATATGCTTTTACTGTGTACTGTGTAGTGTGTATTGTGTGTGCAAGTTGAGCGTTTTAAAGAAGAGATGAAGAAGATTTTTAAATACACTGGAATTGAAGTTGTCAAGTTTTGTTAAGAGTTTAATACTTTCCATCACAGTTTAGAGTTTAGAGTATGTAGTTTAACTTGCAAGAATATTGAATACTTATACACAGTTTGAAATGGTCATAAAAATCACCATAGACCATCACACTTACATAATAATGATGCATAGATAGTGCATAATAAAATCGTTTCTATTTTCAATATTGGTAATGTGTAATGTACATAAGAGTATTGTTTGTGAGCTGTAAGTAAGTGCGAGAGCTCTGTTCAGCTCAGTTCTGTTTTGAGTGTAGTTTTAGTTGGTGCTCTATTGTATTGCACACTATGTATGTATTTTATCCATGTAATATGTACAATGTACAATGTACAGTGTTCAGTGTACAGTGCGTAGTGTTGGTGTCAATTGATATTATCACCTTAACTACTTAAACATGTCATCATCTGTAATATCTCAATCTAAATAATAACCAGAGAGCACCAACACCAGCCACACACCACAGCATGAAGCATGAAGAGTACATTACATACGCCGAACCGAGAGCATTTACAGAGATGTAAAATATGATGAGTGATGAGCTACTAGCTATTCGCATTATATTTTTCTCCGTAGTATCTATAATGTGTCTAGTTTCTAGTTTCTATAGTTGTTGACGGACTTTTTTAAACGTTGGACGTAAAACAGACTAAATCTCAAACAGTTTACATCAAGTTTCATGTTCTGATTACTCATTGGATTGTCTAAACAAAATTCTGTACAAATGGTATTATATCATTTGTACTTGTGCACTGGCATTATGAATAATTTGTGAACAGTGAAGTGAAAAAATATTCATTGCTGAAGAGGTTTCCCATTTTTAATTGTCACGTGTACCTCGCAAATCTTATTCTAGATTCAAGCGGTATTGATTTTATTAAATTATACCTATTCTAGCTGAGACGTCGTGAAAAATTGTGTTTTTTTGAAGAAATTTTATTCAGTTTTCAAGGTTTGACATTTTGAACTGTAAAATATTGTATAGCTTCAAACTAATATTATTTTTAAAAGATACAAGATAAAAGTTTAAATTGAAGTGTTTCTATTATTCAGTGTTATTTATTATTCCCATTCTGATTGACATTGTGTAAGTTTTTTGTATTATTTGTATTTGTGCTTCATTTGTAGTTTTTAGAGAATAGTACAAGTATTTTGTATGCATTTTTTGTCTATTATTAATTCGTGACTCACATTTGCCAGTCCTTTCTTTTTTTTGTTTGTTTATGATAATACACACACATGTTTTGCATTTTTACAGTGTACATTGTGCATGTGTATATACGACAAGCTTACTTTTGCCTTTACTTATACCTATGCTTACTTTTGGCTTGGTTTGGTTAGGTTTGGTTTGGTTGAGTTTGGTTTTGGCTTATACAAAGGACAAACAAGTGAAACCGAATGTAATCTGGACTGTCAAGTCTCAAAAGACTAGTATGTGTAAAGTGTAATGTGTGCTATGCAGATTGGAATTGGAATTCTAATTTGTACTAGAGTGAAAAGGGTGGTGCAAATTAGATAGAATGCATTTAATATTTACCAGTATTTACAATGCAAAGATGAGGTGATGTAGAATTATTTGCACCTTGCTATTTTCTTTCCTTTTAATATTCAAGGACTGCCTCAACCAGAAACACGATACACAATCTACAATATACACATTATTTATACAATATGCAAAGATTCATTTTTGTCTCATGTCTCTTGTGCACAATCCTCATGTATACAAGCTACAAAGTACAAGATTCATTTTGAATTTTGGACCAGACTCAATTATCAACCCTTAATTATAATTGCGTAATAATCCCATTTAGTTTAACAAGAAATCCAGGCTCATTTCCTACCTTCTTCATTTTGAATTTTTCTTGTATGTACTTTTACATGCATACTTTTTTTTACTCAGTCTGAAACTTATTATATTGGGGCAATCAGGTTTCTAATTTGAATTCTAATTCTGATTCTGATTCTGTCTACTGTAATTTCCAATCTGAAATCTCAATCACTTTGTCAATCAATGTGTGTATTTCATTAGTACAAAACATCTATGTACATCTAATAGATTTCAGTCTAAATACCAATTACGTTTATGCAAACAACTTTATAATATCTTGTATACTCCTACCTTTATTATACTTTCTTTCTTATAGCAACCACCAACTTTAATTTTGTCATCACAGTAGAAGGTAGAGAGTAGAGTAATACAGAGTCCAGTCTCCATAAAAGTAGATTGGTAACAAGATTGTAGTTGATTTAAGGTGGATACACCTTCAACATTAACCAGCAAAATGTAAAAAATGTGCAATAATGTTATTATTATTGTACTCACTTACTCGTTTTCTTACTTCATTTTATTAGTGAACAATGTACAACATTTTGGAGCAGATAATAGATACTAAATACTAGATACGCATGACGATTACGCATGTATATTGAATTACATACATATATTTTGTAGGAAAAATAAGGTGATTTGTTTATTGTTTATTCAAGAAACCGCTGTACTCTGTACATAATGCCATAATACCTTTACAAATCCTTCTATATTACTTACACATAGGTTTTTATGGAAATTCAGAATTCAGCCCTGACTTTAAAATGTAAATACTGAGGAATTCGGATAAGTATACTCTGACGTAAAAAGAAAAGGAAAAGGACCAGCACAAACCAAAAACGAAATTACATCATATCCACTATTTCATGTTATATCATTCATTATAGTTAATATTATAATAATATCATCTCATACCATATCACAAGTCCTATAATATCCCACCCAAGTCGTCGTCGTTGTGAAAAGCTGAAAGTGAAAAGTAAAACGTTGAAGAGCTAAAGACTTATAAAATACAAAATACATGAAGACATAATCCTCTATTATCTATTATGAATAAAAATAATAAAATTCAGAGTTGAAAAGGGAAGGAGTATACAAGTGAAAAGTATAAAAGTGTCAGGATCAGAACCATAACTACAAGTAGAAAAGTAACCCTCTCATCTTTCTGGAGATATATCAAATTCAAATATCAAACTTTAAAAACCATGCGTACATATCTATAAAATAAACACATCCTCAATCCTCAATACTGTAAATACACTGGATACTGGATGAAAAATAATGATATTATACTCTAGACTCTAAACTCTAGATCCTGCCATTCACTATTCAGTGTGTCATTCTCTGGTTATGGATAATACAGATATTTATTTATTTGTGTAATATAAAGCGAACAGCAAACGTAATATAAAAATTAGAGTGTACATATCAAATATACTGACGACTATTCCCTATTCCGCACGCATAAGAGAGAGAGGCAGGAGACAGAAAACGTACAGCTTACACATGACTAATACAAAATACAAATACACTTTAAACATGTATCATATCCTAGTTGCCGTCAATTCAATTCAATAACAATTATAATAATACATATATACAAACAATTTGAAGCAGCTCCGAAATATGAAATACGGACACAGATGTACATATGTTCAGTGTTAAGCGGTGTACGTCCGACATATATGTAATATTTTTAAATATGCATAATAATATTAATATCTACTATCAGCTATAATAAACTACAGATGCCCACATGACTTTTGAATGAAGACACAAGACACAAGGCAGAAGCACGAGAACAGTAACAGTTGTAATAATCATAACGATAACGATAATGATGTGCATATGAGTTATGAGTTATGAATGGGGAAAAATCGAAGGTTCGTTCCAAGCTCCAAGTTCCAAGTACCCCCAATAATACTTGGGCTACAAATGCACAAGTTATAAGAGTATTATACTCTCTACATACATTTTTATGATGCAGTATTTCTAATACATGCTATAGCCTATATTACAGTGTATATTGTACAGTGCTATACCCGTCCATTTCCATTTCCATTCACTATTCACCATTCAAATTCACAGTCATATCCACAATCCAAAACTATCATATATATTTTTACAAAAGAACGTCAAGCATTGTATATTGTATATTTTACATTGTGCTATTATCACTATTATTGTATTACTCTTGTGTTTGGAGTTTGGTGTTTGGTGTTTGGAGCTTTGAGCATTGCCACCATCAGTCTGCGTCACAGTAGTTACAGTAGCAGAGAGAGTAGCAGTCTGTTGCGTAAACTACATAAAACATATTTAAAATAGTGAACAGTCAACTTACTGTGCGTCTCTAGTCTCTAGTCGGTATTCTGTACTCTGTGTTCTGTGTTCTGGAGTCTGGAGAACACATACTTAACATCCTAGTTCTGAGTATTGAGTATATCAGTATAAAATATAAAATAGCCAAGAACCAAGAACTAAGAGAGAGAGAGAGACGTCAAAAGAAGGAGGCAAAAGCAAGCCATGAGCACGAGGATCTAAACTAACTAACAATAAGCATTGCTCCACCAACACCAAAAGCTGTAGCAATAGAAAAGTAGAAGAAGAAACACCCAGTAAAAAGTAACAACATACAACACACAATACGCATTATCCACTCATTTGGTGTGTCGAATGAGAGGAGAAAACAGCAAGGGACTCTGAGGGTCTGCTAACTCAACCTCAAACACCATCCGGAAATCGATAAGGGTGCAGCTAAGTCTCATTCTCTAACCATCCATCCATCTATCCCTGTATACTACAGTAAATAGTGTACAAAGTACAGTGCACATTGTACATCTGAGTGCTGACCTAAGTGAACTGACAAACGACGACTGTCTGTGTATTATATTTAAAATTTTACCCATGTGCTGTGGAAACTCATGTAGAAATAATGTGTGTATAGTGTATAAAGTATAAAGTGAAAAGGTGTCTTTAGACTTTACCTTACTTATCTCATCTGAAGAAGGAATATTTAAGAGTGAGGGAAAAGAAGAAGCATTAGCAGTGAGCAGTTCAACACACGCTCCTATTTTTACTTTTCCTACATGTGTTAACTATACAAAATATAAGATATAGTGCATAATTTTCCTAATCAAACCGACTAACTACATTACTACACGAAAACGAAGAACGGTGGTCGACGGACGACGAACGACGATTTAATATCTAGTGTGCACATGGAGATAAATGCACATGATAATAATAACATTTACGTAAATGAGGCAAACTTCATTTGAATATAAAGATGCTATAAGTAATAAACATTAATATTAATAGTAATACCAATACAAATACAAGTACAATATCAAACTATGTAAACTATAAACGTACACATACTTTTATTTTATGTATAGAAAAGAGAAAAGAGAGACAGCTGTATTGAGAATTAAGCAGTGAGTGTGCAGTGTGTAGGGATGTGACAGTAAAGTTATTACTCCAAATATTATCTATATCTATCGCCTTCCTCCTTCTCCTCCTCGTTTTTCCTCTACTTCTTGGAATATCAAATTATTATTACTCTGTCCATTTACAATAAATGTATCTATGCACATCAATTTCATTAGTATATCAAAAAGTCAAAAGTCAAAAGGTTTGTTGAGGTGCATGCATGGTAAATAATGCTATAGTGTATGCTGTATGCCGTATGCATGCATACTATTACCAATTACAAATTTGACCCCGGCAGGCAGACCGAAGCAGAGGCAAGGAGATGAATATCTTAAAACGGCCACGTAGACAAACCCAATAAGAAGAAGAAGAAGAAGAGAAAAGAAGATAGAAAGATAGAGATACACGCTACAACCAACAACCAGCAACTAACACATACAGACACATAAACAGACACATATCAACATCAAAAACATATTATATTATTATTATTATACTTCCATATTCCATAATAAATATATTCTCTCTCTATTCACTACATTCAACATTCTATATTTATTATTTACACTATAGTCAAATTCGTACCAAGCAAAACCAAGCCAAACCAAACCATACCAAGCATTGATCGACTCATCAGTCTTTTCCCAGTTTGTTTTGCTCAGTGATCAACTCCACGCTCAAAATCAAAGTCAAACTCAAACTTATATTCCAGTGCAGTGTGAATAGTGAATAGTAAATGCTGAATCGTGAATACAAATATTGACTGCCTGTTTTTATTATTTCTATCTCTATTTGATCAAGTCAAGTTAAACGTGCGAGAAAGACACACACACACAAAATAGAGAGAGAGAGAATAAGACTCTTCACCACAACCATCCACGAATCAACCAGCCAGTCAACCAACCTACAAACTACAAACAACCACTCGTATATTTAGTAAAGAGTAAAGTAATTGCCAATTGGATTTTGGATTTCAGTGTGTATTTTATAACGTCTGTTTATTCTTATTTATAACAGTGGAGAGTGAACACAGTGAATTGTAGAAATTGAAACTATTCTTCTCTTGCATAACAATATATTATATTATTATTATTTTACTGTGGGTCTGCCGTCTCCGTCTTGTTGTCTTTCTGTCCTCGTCACTTGTGTACTTATTACTCATTGTCTCTCTTGTGTCTTGTCTATACTCTACACATGCTGATAATTGATAGTAGATAGCATTCTGCATTCTGCATTCTGTGTTTTGTGTTCGCGGGGGTGTTTTTGAAGTACCTATCTTCTTGTACATACATAGTACATATAGATGTGAAACAAAAGTGCTGTTGTCAATATTCAAATTTGATTTTCGATACACATGTGTCTTTTTCGCACTACTTGAAATGCTATATGTATTTTTCTCTCTTACCCTCTAACTATTTTCCTTCACACTAGTGTATCAAATAAACCTTTATATTTATCTAAAAAAATGCGTGTATTTTTGCTGTAGTCGAGAATCGAGAATAAAAATTATATGATATTTTTTTGTGTCTCCTTCAAAATTTACCCACATCTGGAATCTGTGCAGAATGCCAAACCAAGCCTAAAATCTGATATATCACAAGCACAAGTACAAGTAAAAAGGCAACCAAGACAGTAAACAAGAAACAGAAAAATATCAAATATCGCAAAATATCACCAAAGGACAAAATACCAATTTGGAAATTTGTCTATATATTTTGTGTACTGTGAACTGTGAAAATCACACATACTATGACATAATATTACATGTGCTTTTGTGTAAAAAAAAGTGTGAAAAGCGACAACCTGTTGAATTCAAAATTCAATTTAGAAACAAGTGATTAAAAATAGTGTGCGGTGACTTAGAAATAGTAGATTTTTTGTGTTTTGTACAAGAAAAAAAGTGAAAATGAGTGGTTCGTATGAGAAGAATCGAGTGCCTTCATCCTCTTCCTCGGCTTCATCTTCCTCCTCATCTGCAACTTTCAACCCCAACATGTCAAAAGGGTACCGTGCAGCAAGTATGAATAGTTCTAGTAGTAGCACGAGTTCTCAACGAGATCTGCATCATTATCAACATAATCACCACCAGAATAATAATACTAATAGTAATAATAATAGTCGTCATTATCATCACTACAAAGAGCCGCAAAATGTACTAAATGGGAAATGTACTTCGGAGCGTTGTGCCAATTTGGAGCTCATAGAGTCCCTCAAGAAACAAGTAAATTCTCTATCCTGTCGAGTTCATCTGTTGAGGGTGGAGCTTTTAGCAAACGGTCTAAAGAACATTGGAGAAGTTGAGGATGATATTGACGGAGGCAGTGGCAGTGATGTGGATGATGTGGATGAGGATACCCTTGCTGAACAGATTCAGAATCAGGGATCAAATGACAATGACAATGACAATAGTAATGATGAAGGGGAGGATGACTATCCTGACCATAGCCATTCACTCATGGGGACTTGTGTTGATGATGATGTCAAACTAAGGTACGTTCTTTTTTCTTTTCTAAATATTTACTAGTATACATAATATTACATCCAATATTCATTGCATACTACATCATATTAGATAGATATTGGATTGCATCTATTTATTTATTTATTTATTTGTGTAGCGACGGATTATCATATTATCTTCATAAAATTTAACTATTACTGGCTTAAATCGGCTTTAGTGGTTTTTTATTCCATTCATATTGCATCAATATTACTCCTTCTCTTTCAAACTTAAAGATAGAAACTTGAGCCGACTTTAAAGCTTAAAACATTCGATATATTATATATTATATTATACATTTGTCACATAGAAATGCATTTAATGTTTAATGCTAATGCAAGGGATCTGCTTTATAAATACTTTACGTTCAACGCTCAATGCTTCACTTAATATCTCTGTATTCAAGTTTAAAATTCATTGCTCAGTAAATAGTAAATACTCTGTAACAATTTACTCTGAGCAGTGAGTACATACACAAAAATAGTCTATTTTCCATCTGCATCTGCAGACTGCAATCGGCAGATTACCAGTTTACAGCCTCATAAATATGTCTTTATCCTCTTAAAACTCGGTCGGAAAATAAATATTATAGATTTTGACTCATGTGTTTACCATTTACCAAGTTTTTAGTTGACGGGACAAATAATAAAATTAGATAAATATAGAGAAAAGAGAAATGTACTCTTCTATAAATACTTCTCCACGTCGATTGTCGATTTCATCAACATGCCGTTTTCAATATTCCATATAAATGTACATCGAATCTCGACAATGGACTAAACTACCCAAGTAATTAACTATTTAATTAGCTAAACTATTACAAAGATTCTCGTTCTCGTACTAGAATTCCCATTTCATCATAATTCATGTCTATTGTACATTGTACATTATCCAAAATCCAAAGACACTTGTTAATTACATATGTAGTACATTTTCTTGAATTTTGTCCACTCTCAATACTCAATATGCAATCCTCAATCCTCGATATGTCTCCAACTAAATTACATGTGTAATAAAAGTTAATAGAGCAAAACTACATAAAACTAATGTCATTTGCTCTCCGTTTGTTTCTGCGTCTTTAGTCTTTAGTTTGGTCTTTGGTTAATTTGGTTATTATAATTTCTCAACAAAGTCCATCACCAGCGCAAGTATGATGGATGAACTGTCGCCAGAGTTGATAATTTCCTTCATGTTTATACATAAATGTACATGTGTATAGTTGTACTTGTAACTTGTATTTGTACTTGCACTGTGATGATGTAAGAGTACTTCTCTTTGAAAATTGGAGTCCATTTGAAGACCAAGTGATTTCTGATTTCACTCCGTCTTTATTAAGTGTACAAAAGAGATAAAGGATAAAATGCTCATCTCTTCCATATTTATGTGTCTTATTCTGTTTAAATAATGTGTAGTGTACACTGTACACTTGTAGATATTCGTATCTGAATTTGAATTTAAACATGGATTATGGATTATGTACATGATACATGTTACATGTAGATATTTATTTGAGATTTTGAGTTCATTTATGGTTCATGGCTGAATGGAAAAAGTAATGCTTAAAACAGATAAAGGATAAAGGGAAGAGACAAGAGACAGAATGAATACTGACTACTGAATACAATTATGAAAAAAGATGATGACCACAGCAGCAGTTATATAAATCTGCAAATTTTGTGCTTTTTCATTATATTTTCATGAGCTTTCCTCTCTTCAAACCATCATATCATGCTCAATAAGTATCTTAAATTGGAACTATATGAACTTTAGTATTTTATGATAAATTCATATTCATATTTTTCTCAAAGCTCAAAGCTCAATTCTTACAGCACATGACCTCAGCGCTAATTGATATTGATATTTGCAATAGTTTTCAAATGTACCAGCTCCATGTCATTTACCACACACACACACTACGGCTATTACGAATGCTCTTATTACAGAGAGTAACAGGTACATGTAGTCACGGAATA
>JABASP010003302.1:0-14631 GCA_019776565.1 Sminthurinus signatus
ATATACATATATATATATATAGAATATAGATGCATACTCTTTTGTAATGGAGAAACGTTGAAATGAGATGGTTCATTACTACATTTTGATGGGCTCATGTCGCATGTTTCTTCCTTTGCACCCAGGTATTATGACAGGTTACAGGTATTAGCTATACAGGCACACATACTATTTTTACGAGTTTACAGTATCATAAAACTAGTAATACTAAATACTAAAGTGTATATAATATATTATAGAATATATATATAGACATGCCCATTATTGTTGTGTGCTCTTGAAACTTGAATCATGAATCATTTAATGATGTATGTATAAGATGTAAATTTTTAAGTGTGTAAAATGTAAAGTGTATAGGTGTTGAGTTGAGATTAGAGCGTGAGTAAACATTTAAAAAGTAAATTACAATTAGTATCCTTAATACTTAATACACACGTTTTGGAAGGTGTGTTTTGTGTACATGTATTTTCTGACTGCATAATATTTATCTACACATTACACATTACTAAATAGTGAAGGAGATTCCATGTTTGTGTGTGTTTGAGAGTGAGTAGTGAGTACGTCATAAATAAATAAATAAACAGTAAAATCTACATACATAAATAAAATACATCTCTGATCTGTAATGACTCTCTTTACTAAATATGCTACACAGTCTACTTATGTAAAATGTACTGTGTACAATGTACAAAAGGTTTTATACTGATAGTTTATGTTTATAATGAGGAAGCCGGAAAACAAATCATCTTAGTCAAAATTTCCACGTGCACAACGCACAATTTTACTATACGAAAATCCCGTAAACCCGTTTTGCTGCTTCATGTATTCATAATTGATATACAACATTTTGCAAGTTTAGAACTACATACTCAGAGAGTCATGTATAATTAAATGGGTGTATTTAAGGTACTAAAAAAAGATGCATAATATATTTAAAATTTTATGAAATTTTATCGGATTTCAACTCTCCACATAAATATTATGGGGGAAAATGAAAAATTCTTACTCTTTTTTTCTTCTCAACTTTTGTGTACATTTGAAGAAATTTCTAAGCATTTTGGATTTTCCTTGCGAAGCGGTTTCCCATCGCAGTTTGACAATTAATTTTTGCATCGCAGTTTCCTCGTCCCGTTAATTTTGGATTTTAACTAACTTTTGTCTATTTATCTGTGTTGACATTCGTAATTCGTAATTTGTGGATGCAGTTTTCTTGTATCTACAAACAGGGCACAGACGATCAAGTTAAATTATCGTAGTTTTTTTTGTTATCAGTTTCCTGGTGTGTCTTTCTTTAGACTCTAAACTTTAGATTTTGCATTATAATTTATCATACTAAATATTATATGCATGTAAAGTTTAGAGTGTAGACTTTAACGTAGGAAAAAGATATTTGATATGAAAATGAAGTACAATTGAAACACATTAATGTTTTCCGTATTTATAATTTATAATATTCAACGCAATATGGTAAAGTTGACAACCCTCAACTAAAAAGGTATGTCAAACACCACAGTTATCATTATGTATTATATTGATTTTAAAGTTTTACATAACACATACGCTTTTGTTGTGTAGTATTTTAATTATTATGGCATTAATAGTATCTATGTACACATTACACATACTTATGACTACATACATTACTCATGTATTGTTGTTTTTGTTGTTACTTATAACTTGTCAAGTGTAGATTCCCTTTTGTGTGGTTGAACAAAAGACGTAAATAAATTTAATTGGCAGTCTCTCAGTCTCAAATATAATGTCTGGATCAAGAACTCAAAATACAGAAGCTCTGTATTTTCATCGTATAGCAGGAAGAGGAGTTCATCTTCAAGAAAATTCAACTGTGGCTGAGCGATCTGGAGGGGGTAGATGTTTTAATGGCCTTGTCTACTATCATCGACCTATCAAACATCAAGAAGAAGTAAGAATAAATTTAAAAGAAAAAAAGCAAGCAAATGTGTATTCAAATTAAGGGAATTTGGACATTTATGAATCATAATACTTTATGTTTAAAAACATTTTAGGTGTATTTTATAACGTCTGTATGGATTTTGATACTTAATATGTTTCTAGATAAGCTTCAAAATACTCAATTTTAATCCAGAATGGAGTATTAATTTGGGTTTGGGAGTCACAACACAATCACCTCGATCATGTGATTCATCACTCCTGGAAGAAAAATTTCATGGTGATAATTCTCATGCTATTTCATTTATAATTTTGTTTAAAGTTGTATGATAATAATTATTGTCTTTTTCAACACTCATAATTTATGAAAAGTTGCTAATTGTAATTTTTTTTACAGAATTGATTAAGGAGGATGATTGGTGGGGTAGAGGAGTACCAGACGAATATCTTGAACTTGGTGGAAGTCTCACTCTGAAATTCAATATTAATCTAGGAACTGTAGATTTAAGAGTAAATAAAAATGATAATCATGAGGAAACCATCAAAAGTTTTGTCAATTTTAAACGATTTCTTAATCATTCTGATAGTCGTGTAGACATTTGGATGTTTTTATATTTGAGAGGATATCATATCAAAGTTCAGCTCCTCCCTAGACCGAGTAATAGGAATAGTCATGTTAGATTTAAAAGTAATTGTCTTGGTGCTTCTTGTTTACCTGTGAGAGATAATAGTCAAAGTCAAAATCGTCCATCAAGATTGTCAGCTGTTTCAGATCTTTGTAAGTTAAAATACAAAATACCCTTTTGATACATTTTATATTTTGGCATAATATACATATTTTTATTGTAAGTAATTTCTCAAAGTGCAACAGTGTGTAAACAATATATATGCAAAATTCTATTTTATATATTTCAGGTGAAACAAACAGGACTGATGATTTTAATTATATGAAATGGGTTCAGGATTGTATTAAAAGCTATGGTGAGCATTTATAATATTATTTACATATATGTAGTGAGAATATTGTATATCATATTCTTAATATACTGGATTTTAAATAATTTAAAGATGTTTTTTATCACAACATATCTTTTCACGTTTCATTCGTTTAGTGCCCACAGCTGTTGTCAATTTTCTACAAACAGCACCCTCATTGATTACTCATCCTCAAACAGGTAATAATCTACAAACTATACTCAAGATGAAACATTTTTATCATCATGGTAATGATTTTTTTTCAACAATTTTTATTTTTTTATATATTTTTAGCACCTGTCGCTCCAACTACTACAACAACAACAACTAGAAGAACAAGTACTAGTACAAGCACGAGACGACGGACTGAGACTCAGACGAATGTGAATGCTCAAGAACCACTTGTATCAGTTCCCAGTAACACTAATTCAAGTACGATTCAAAATTTAATGTTTTAATTCATATCAAACTCATATGTACAGTAAATGTTTTTATTTTATCCATTTTAATTTTCATGTTTTTTTATAATTCTATTTATCTATACAGACAATTCTATGAGGACAAGAACTTCCAATGTACCCGTTATTTCAAATGCTGGTGCAAGTAGTAGTAGTAGTAGTGGAAATACTGTAACTCGTATACGAACATCAAAACAATCATTACAATATCCAGATGTTACTCCTGGTAGTTTACAATTTCATTGGTAACTATATTACACTCTATATCAAATAAGTACACAAATAACAAAGAATATCATATGTCGACAAGTTTGTGATTTGTAGTGGTTCGGACATCTAAGGATTAGAGAGAGAGAGCGATTACAAGTTTCCCGCCCTCTATGTCTTAACACTAGAAATTTAAACTTAATTAATTATTTTAAAATACTTCCCAATTTGCTAGAGACTTCAAATTTTCAGGATAGATAGTTCTTGTACTTAACTATTATAATATTCAATAAAGTGGGTTTGGCCGAACTATTACAAACCACAGAACTGTCTACATATAGATTTAATATTTAATATACAAATTATTAATTACTTAATTTAGTTCAAAAGGACGGAGTATCTACATCAACTATAAAGGATTTAAAGCCTCACGAAGAAATGTCTCAGGCGTCCAGAAAAATGGTTACCTTTTCATTTCAACTCCAATTGAACCAGGGCAGAGTTTTGTCATTCGGGTATATTTACTAAATCCTTAAATAACAAACAAATAATAATGTAAATAAAAAAGTTAAATTTTTCCACTATAGGATCTTCACTCATCATTTTTAGTGTATTCTGTATTGTGTTGGAAATAGTTATCAATATGACAACACATATGACTCACATAGGAATCTGAAAACTGAAAATATGAAATATTTTGAATTCTGTAGATTCTAAGTAAAGATGAGACGATGAGAAATGCATTAATTTTCGGAATGACATCCTGTGATCCTTCTTCTCTCAATGTTGATGAGTTACCCACGGATCCTAATCTTCTAGGCCGCCGACTCCTTGAATATTGGGTACACACAAAAAACAATCGAATTACTCCTGAAGTGAATGTAGGAGATGAGCTTTGTTTCACTCTCAGTAAAGCAGGTTAGACACAACACTGTATTTTATATTTGTTATTTTTTAGTAGTAAATGGAACATGGGTATTTACAGTGTGTGTAATTTCTGAGCATGATTTATGATTTATAATAATAAAATAATTATGGATAGATGAAAATTTCTCATAAATTTAAATTTTTACTATGGAAATAGGACATATGTGCGTGTCTCGGAATAAAACGCCCTCAGAACACTTGTTTTATGTAAATATTGTAACTCCAGTCTGGGCTTGGTTTAACTTGGTTGAATCCGTCAGTGGAATCTACATTCTTGGAAAAAGAACTGTTGAAAGTAAGTTTAAATATCAAACATATGAAAGTTTTTCTATATTCATATTTCATTTACAAAAATACTTTCTGCAATTAGTATAGTAGAATAGTAGACAACTTTTATGAACTGATATTATTATTTTTAATTTAGGAAATGGATCATCACAGACAAGAACTCGAATTAGACTCAGAAGCGTGCCACAACCGGAATCACTCCCAGCCCTTTCCACATATACCATGTCACCTTCTTCTTCTACGTCTACCCCACTTCCAGTTCCTTCCGCTCCTCCTTTACATTTAATTGATCCACCATTACCATCATTTTCAACTTTAAATATTTCCCCATCCTCACCACCCCCCGAGGAGGAAGAAGTTGAACTAGCAGAAGAGGCACAGGAAGAGTTACCAATTGACTCAAATCCACTATTTTTTCCACCACCGACAGACTGTGTCATCTGTATGGATCAAGATGTGAATTCCTGTGTCATTCCATGCGGTCATTTAGGTATGTGCTATACATGTGCTTTAAAATATTGGAAATCTGCAGCTGATGTTGGTTGTCCACTTTGTCGTAAACCCATCACAAATATTATACAGACTTTCAAAGCGTAACGTAACGTATGTATTATGTATGTATAATGTATATATTGTATTTTATGACTTTGACTTTGTAACTTGTTCTTCCAATTATTTACAAGTTTTCATAGATAGATTATATTATTCTAAATTTGTTTGTTGCGCTTTGATCACGGTTCAATCTGTATCTTCAAATTTTAACAGGTTTTAAAGACACTTTAAAATTATATGTATCATTAAATTCGTTTTATTCTCACGGATCGCATATTTATATATTAAAACCTATTTGACCAATTTTTTTTAAGAGATTCAGATTGAATTGATTTTTGATTTTTATATAATATCTACGTATCGGACTTACGAGAATGAAAAACAATGAAATAAAAATCTTGTGGTTATTTTACAATCATTATAATATTTACAAAGAGGAAGTGTGTGTTTTTTTTATTTATGTTTTTTTTGTCATAAATCATAAACAGTTTGAAATAAAAAAATTTAGGTAATTAAATTAATTTAAATTTACTAGTCTCCTTTAACTCTAGAACTTCTTCTTGAATAATCACCATTATCAGCATCATTCTCATCATCACTATCTTCAATTTCATCCTTATTCCGGAATTTCTCATAAATGATAAGAATTGAAACCAAGAGAAGAATTTCAGCTCCGATGAGACTCACTGGTATCCATGGAAACTTGTCTTCTTTAACTCTCACAAAATACTGGAATTCCGCTTCATAATTTGTGATATTTTGTCCCTCGTCCTGTTCCACAGCTCTGCCAACAATTGTAGTGTTGTTTAGCATCTCTCCACTTTTTTCACTGGTCTCATTTTTTCTCAAAGCATGACATTTATAAAATCCCTCATGACTTTTGTCCGTTTTAAGAAAGTCAAACCAGAGTGGAGAATAAACTTTGGTATTATTCATATTGCCACTTTCACTGTCAAGATTTAGAAGCTGACCATCTTTAAACCAGGTAACTGAGACCTGTGTATCATTTAAAAGGGTCAAATTGCAAAAGATACTGAGTTTATCTCCCAAAACAACAGGGACGCTGTCATATCCGTATGGAAAACTACGCCAAAGGATGAACTTTTCCGCTCTTGTAGAAACAATAATGATGACGATTAAAGTTACAGGAAGGATAGAAAAACAAAATTTTCTCATGCTTTTCATTCTGTGTGTATATTTTGATTCAGAAAATTCTATTGTGCACTTGTCTTTTCTGGTTTCACTTTCTTTGTTTTCTTAAACACTTTTAATTCTGTTTTAAAATTTATGCACAGAATTTAAACTACAGTGATCAGTGATATTATTTTTCTGATGACGTCAAAACAAAGTACAAGATTATCTAATAACTCTGACAGAGTCGTTGTTTTTCATTATTATAAAAAATTAATAAAACAGAATGATGTACAAGTTGCCATTCATCCTTTTTCCAATACAAAAATTTACATGAGTTGTAAATAACAGAGTTTGCATAACATTTCTAGTGTGTGGTTTTTGAACTAGGTATAGACACAAAATAATCAAGCATCATATATAGATAAATCGTATCCCCTTTTTCTGATTACCTTATTATCTTATCAAATCCGTATCAAAACATTGTATTTCAATTGGATGTATGTTATCAAAATAAACACAATTATCACCATTTTACTCACATTTGTGATTTGTAACTTATAGCATTTGGTAAGTGACCAACTAGTTAAAATGAAATTGTAATTACTCATATTCTGTGACTTGTATCTAATTTCAAATGTCATACAAGCATCTCAAAGCCTGTCATAAATTAAATTAGCAAGAATAATTCCATCTATTTACATGAAGTTTCCTGGTTGGAAGTACTTTTTTTAGTTTACTGAAGTTCAAAAGAAATGAAATCCATGGACTTGAATTTAAAGCTATTACAGCCTTTAGCCTTTTAGTAGAATCCACAAAAATCCGGAAGTTTCCATCAGGAAAATGCGTACACTTGGAAACATACATGTTTTGGCTTTCTTCACTTTTCACACACACTTCTGTTGCTGCATAAATGCACTAGGCATCTGTGCTATTGTAGTATGCTCCACGCACAGACAAATTCTACGCAGTTTCAGTGCGTATATACATGCAGCACGCACAATGCACAATGTGCACGCATTGGAAACTCAAAAGTAAGAGAAAAAGAGAAATCACAGAGCCCAGAGAGAAAGTAGAAAGAAAGAAAGGCTCAGTACGTCACAAACTTTCCACATGTGAAAATCCCAGAGAAAATTATTACGTTTTACAGCTTGCGGCCAGTAACGCATAACACACCGGAAAAGTACAAACAGTACATTAAAACGTCCACAATAAACACAAATTATTATTACGATTATTCTAGTTAAAATGGACGTAACAACGTTATCAAAATTCTCTCAGATGGTGATTTCACCTTCCATGAAAATTGTAACAGCAACTGAACAATATGTAAAGGCGTATTTAATATTTACATTTAATATTTACAATCATTTATTAACTATTTTGGCTTTGCCAATAATTTTTAATTCAAGTAGCATTTATTTATTAGGAGCTTCATCTCTATAGTAACCGTATTATACGTATATAGTAATGAACAAGGAAATGTAAAAGTATAACCGTTTTATTTGTGTGTACCGAATATAGGAAATGTTCAACAAGGAGAACAGAGAACGAGTGGTTCGTCCGAGACGATCAAAATCACTAACTGATTTGTTCAGATGTAAGTGTCAGTCATTGATAATTATTAATTTTAATCTCTATTGAGGACATATGAGAAAATTATATACAATAAATTCTTTAGGGGAGGAGAAAAACCAGGACTCGAGGAAAAAGCAGAGCCATCCTTGTCATTTAACTAGAGAATATGTAATTAAATAACTTTTTTACGGCTTTTTTCAGTGGTTGAGAAAAGGTACACAACGGATGAAAACCAGGACAGTGATCAACAATATCAGCATAAAATGGAGAAGGGACATGTGAGTTGTGACTATGTTCCAATTCATACACCTCACAAGCACTATCCGGTTTATCCACACAGTAAACGATGCTGTGACTCACCTGACCTCAAACATTTGCACAATTTTATGCATCTCAAGAAAAAAGGTACACAAGTACTTAAATCATCAGTACATAACATTTTAAACCAATTTTTTGTATGTTAAACAAGCTTTTGTTTCACTTTTGTTTCTGTAATTGTGAGTAAAAAAACATTGTACATCAAAATTTAATCATTTAATTACAGAATCAGCATTTCAGCTGTGGCAGAAAAGATATCGACGTCAAAAGGAGTCCAACTTGAAACGAAAACTTATCAATCCATAATCCATAGAAATAAAATTTACTCTCACATGCAGATATATATTTGAAATCAGACACCAAAAGGTTGAAATAATACGGGGAAATACTTCATACTTCATACACATTTCAATTTTCTCCTTTTTTCTTCTTAAATATAAATAATCGTTTATAAATATCAATAATATTTTATACACAACTTTTTAACACCATTATATACTTGAAAAAAGTTTAAAAGCTCACATATGACATCTCAGATTTTGTTTGATAAATTATATAATATGTATTATATACACGCTATTCGAAAGAGTAAAAGTAATGTTAAATTGTTACGTATGTGGTTATATTATATTATGTACAATAAAAAAACAGAAATAAAAGATATTTACTATAATACAGACTTTGTGAACTTTTGTTGTCTTGAAATTTCTCTCTATAATTGGATTGGCATAAATGCATATAATGTTTTATGAGTCCTCTCAGTGTAATAAAAATCCCCAAACTCGCCTACTTTTACTTCCTTCAGGGGAACTGGCCACATATTTCCTAAAGGCGATAACTAGAATTCCTAGGAATACTATTGAGCCCCCAATAGAGCTAAAATAGTCAAAGAAAAAGGCACATCATGTTGTTTTTTTTAACTAAGTGTGACTTGAACCTTTATATCATACTTTTTTTTGATGAATAATAATATATTTTTGTACCTGAAATGATCTGGAGCCACATCAAGGAAAATGTATTGAAAGAGGAATCCAAAAACGACATCCATAGTTCGGACTAAACTGACAACTCCTGCTTTTTCCATTTTCAACCCAAGAATCGTACAAATTTGACCAACGAAAGAACAACCTGCAACTGCTGACACCATCAAGAGGTCATACATTCCATGTGGAACCTGAAATTGTCCCAGGATTTGAGTGAGAACAAAAGCCTGAGCCATCCCCACTACTGCAAAAACAAGAACCATGAGAGCGAGATGAACTCGACGTACTTTCCTCATTAAAATTGTCACAAGAGCGGAACAAAGAAGAGAACCACTTGCAAAACCTGCTCCAATCTTTTTTCATGAAAGGAAAAAAACAAACAAAATAAAGTTGAACCAAACTTTTAAGGATGTATCATGTGCACTGTGGAATAATTTTAATAGTAAAATAATTGTGTACTGATATATTATACAAACTTACAAGAGTATTAGTATCAAATCCTTGTTGACCAGTTAAAATTGGAGGTCTAATAATAATATAGGAAAAGATGAACGTGATATTGAATAAATAATAATACCTAATTATAGTAATTAAATTATAAATGAACGAGCCCGCCTTCGGCGGGCCGCTGACGCGGCCTGACAGTAGTCGTGACCCGTGTGTTTTTGACCACTAAAGGCTTTTTATTGACACCTCAGTCACACTCAGAATAAAGACAATTTGTTGTAGTTTTATTCAAAAGAATTTTCTCTCGGATAATTCTACTAAAATTGTACCCGGGGTAAAGAGATTTTGGGGTCTCTTGTTCTCTTTCAAGTTTCATTGAAGTCAACTTTTTGAATAGCGCCACATGTATGACTTGTACTCATGGCACTCGGAAGTTTAATTTTGAACTGAGGTTTTAAGAGACAGCAATCAGACAAAATCATGCTGTTCTCCAGGCGGAGGATAGCTGCAAGAAAATATAAAGCTTCAAAAAAATATCACTCAATTTATTAATGATAAATATTATCATTGAGCTAAACAATTAATTGAACTCTTTTACATTTTTCAAAGTTTCGGTTTCAATTTTGCTACTCAGTATACATCTTGATTTTGATACAAAATGACAGGCAATAATTTCTCCGCAAATACATTTTTAATAATAATTATTATTAGTTTCGTTAAACGGAGGAAATTGTGTATTAGTTCATTACATATTATAACGATTTATGTAATGAATAAATTATCGTTCTCATCCTCCGTGAAGATTATTCTTGACCTATAATTCAATCAGTAATCAGTGCTGTCAGAAGTGGTGACGCGCGCCCCCTATCAGAAAAAGCAAATTGTCCCTAATTAGTACAGAGCGGTAGGTGGCGTACTGATACACTGCAACCTTATTATTGCCCTTGAAAATCAGTTTTTTTATATTTTTAAAGGTCAAGATAAGGTCAAGGGTCTTTTAAACATAGCCTACGCTAATAATTGGTTCATCCCGATTCGAATGGCGTATTGCACATAATTGTACGATGAGTGTGTCAAAAGCCTTTAGTGGTTAAGTTCACAAAGAACATTACCAACTTATTACTTTAGGAAGATTAATATGTAATAAACGAATTTAACTAATATTTACCTAATTATAATAAAAACCCCTGTCAAAGCTACAACAGCAGTGATTATCGGTACAAAACCTGAAATGGAATATGAAAATAAACATAAATCAGCATCATGCAGAATATATTATTTCAATTTTTAATGTGTGTATTTATCAGTTTATAGAAAAGGTCTACTGACCAGTTTGTTCCCCAAGAAGAAAATGAGCGAGGATCGTCACTAGAACGGGTGAACTATTACTGATGACTGATGTATCACCCACTGTCAAGTACTCGAGGGCAAAAAATCTCAAAATTTGTGCAGCATTCCCAAGAATTCCACGAACCTTTTTTTAGTGTTTTTTTTTTTAGAAATCAAAGAATTATTATTATTTTTGAACTTACATATCTTATAATTTTCTTTGAATAATTTAGATTTTAAATGACTTACAAATAATCCAAGGGCAGTCTTCCAATTCTCTCGTTCATGTAGTGGCCATACTGTGTAAAATACAGAGTTGGCTTCTTTCTCCTCATCTGTCTGATCAGTTGCTGCCTTCCGTCTCTCCGCACACTCATAATATAAAATTAATGGGATCGTTGGGAACATGCTGCCGGCATAACGCCAAAAGGAGAGTCCAGAGGGATGAAAATCATAATCTTGAAGAATTTTTGCGAGGAGAATCACCATAGAAAAAATGACAGAACCAAATAATGTGATGATCATCCCTCCATATTGACGGAAGAAGGATTTTTTCCCCGTTTTCGGACATGTGTATGAACTGGACTCTATTGACCTTCTTCTCCTGCTCTCTCCACCCTCTCGATTGTTGCCCTCTTGGTTTTCATTTTCGTCATCATCACTATCACTTTCCAGTAAACCCCGTTCCAAATCTTCAATGTATACTTCTGGATTAATATTACTACTGTTTTTGGTATCTTGTTCATTCAAACGTTGACTTGAATTGGGAGCGGTTGATGCTTTTTCTTCATCTTGATTCTGATTTCCTTTTTCTTCCAAATCCGGTGCACCATTTGATAAATCAGTCGGGGAGTCTTTTTCTTTTGGGTGTAATTTAGATTCTGAAGTATTCGTAGCGGATGAAGAGGATGAAACAGACAGTGTGGATTTAGCCATGATAAATCGATAAATAGAGAAGACAAGTAAGATAAATCTTACAAGGACGAAAGACGACAGATAGACAGTGACTGAGATAGAATGAATCTGCAATCCCTTCAATTTTTTACAAAATATAAACACAGAGAGAGAATGTGGTATTTAGTATTTTGTTTTCTTCCATACAAATCATGGTCATATTGCATATACAATATATATATCTATTATGTATGTATACTTAAAACTGGCATGTTTCTATTATAATATTATATAGATATTATGTTGTATGCATATGTTTTGATAATTTATATTGTGATCTTCATTTACAAAATATCGAGTTCAGTGACAGCAATATAAAATAAATGGATTTGATTTAAATGGATAAAATGTCAAATTCAGCTGAGTAACATTGGCATAAAATATAGATTAAAGTCTTGATCTTTATAGAAATGAAGATAGTTTTAATGTGCATGTACATTAAAATACATTTTTTATCCATGTGTGTGTAGTGTGTATCTAGTGTTTACACATTGATTTTTCCTTTTGGACTGGAATCTTTTTCTGGTTCAACCTTCTCGCTATTAGTTTCTCTCTCACACACACTTACATTTAAAAATATATACTCATTATACATAATACTTATTTATCGTTCTAATTATCCAATTTATTGCTCTAATTTTATCATTTCCTCTTTTTCCTATTTCATTCATTTAGATAGTCCTATGCATTAGTTAATTAATTTAGTATAAATATAATATGCTTTATTAAGCCTGACTGTTCCAGTTCCATGCAGGTCCCACGTGCATGTAAAAATTGTGCTGAATTAAAAGATTCTAAACTTCTACCCATATTTTCCTGACGTAATTAAATACCATGCACAAAATACATATAAACAGCAAATAATATAGGTAGATGTAGTTTTCATTTATACATTTCTTACGGTTCATACAAATATAGTATGAATAAATGATTCAATATGAGCATACGACAAAAGACAACAGGCTCAAAAATTTTGTTTATACAAAGAATAAATTCTAACTTGAAACATTTTTAATATAATAAACATTTATTTTAAAAACTGCATAGTATGACTATGCATTGTAGATTGTTGTAGTTCATTAATACATCATGTAGTAACATGGTATAACTTACACGCTAAATCTTTTGAAATTAAAATGCTACAAAATATTATTAGATTACTTATTATTAATTATTATAATAAAAAAATGCATAACAATATTATGTCATGTCATATTCTATTCCCTGTAAAAAGAAAATTAATCGTATCAGAAGAGGGAGTACATCAAAGTAATAATAATAATTAATAATTATTATTAATAAATCTCAATTTAAGGCATACAATATTAAAACATAGCTTGCAGAACGTATAATATAGTAAACAAAGTTTAGTTTAATTGTCCCTCCAGTTTATCTGAGTAATTTTTTGCCCATTCAGGAGCAACTTCAGAAATTTTTTCAATAATTTGATTGACATCAGAGCAAAGTGATTGTATTTGCTTATCCCAATATGGGAGACAGTCTCGAGTTTCAAAATAAACGATTGATTTGATTTGATCTACATGACCTGACATACGTTCTTCAGTAATCATTTGGGATGCAATTTTATTCCCTTGTGGAATTTCTAAAAGTGCACCCAATTCAGAAAATAAAATGTTATTGTAAAGTTTTGAAGCAGCAAGTAGATTATGTTCAACAACAGCACGTTCCAAAATTGTAGAACCTATATATAAAAAAATATTGCATTATTACAAATACACGTATTGTATGCATAAATAATAATATTATTATAGTTTGTAATGTATTATCTTGACGTAATAAAATATAAAATTACCATCAGCTGTGGTTGCTTTTTGATGTGGCATTAATAAGTTTTCAAAATCCTTGAGTTCAGCTTTTCGAATAATTCTTTCAAGGTACATTTTTTCTAGGATATTGAAGGCTGGAAGATTTTGACATCTTTCATCTTTAAATAATGTTCCTAACATTCTACTTCGTTGTTGACCAGCTGGAGCAAGTACAGTACAAATGAGAGCATTTCGAAGAGCAGTGACACGTTCCTCCTCAGCAATAATTGGACGAAAAGATAATTCATTATAACGTGAAGCAGCTTCAATAAATTTTCGACGAAAATCCAATACTCGAGCATAACAAGCTTTATACATTACTTGAAGTTCTTCATCTTTGGATTCATGCTATATTCACATACAAAAACATATATTTTTATGAATATACTATATAGTATGTACCACACGCTATTAAAAGTTACACCCTCCATTTATTAACATACATACTTAAAATGAAAATCTTAAAACTAACTTGAAGAAGTGAAGCACGATTAATGAATGCTTCAGCTTGAATAGCATCATCATCCTCTAAATAAAGTTGAGCAATTTTCAAATAAGTTTTCAATTTATAGTCCGCAGAATATTGCCTATAAAACAAAAAAAAACAATGAATTACACATTCACCTATATACACCTTGTAATAATTATACATATTATCATGTATCACTGACGGGAGACGGCTTATATGTCAAAATTATATCGCCATCAAAAATTAAATATGCAATTTTCCATTTTAAACTTATTCTA
>JABASP010003303.1:0-14630 GCA_019776565.1 Sminthurinus signatus
AATAGCCATTTCTCTTATCCAGAGTAATAGCCATTTCTCTTAGCCAGAGTAATAGCCATTTCTCTTAGCCAGAGTAATAGCCATTTCTCTTAGCCCCAGTAATAGCCATTTCTCTTAGCCCCAGTAATAGCCATTTCTCTTAGCCCCAGTAATAGCCATTTCTCTTAGCCCCAGTAATAGCCATTTCTCTAGTGGGACTCAGACCGTGACGCCATCGGATACGGATTTTATTATAGTGTAGGATATGCTGTGCACTTTTCAAGGGTCGGAGAATATTCACAATTCACAATTCAGAGATGTCTAATATCCGTGTGCGTATTTTGTATTTTCCATACCTTCTTTTATTCTTTTATTATATAATGTGGATAAATATGTTATTTTTCCTCCTCTTGTTGGGAAACTCTCCCTCATCACAAGAGTGAGACTTTTCCATACTCCGCGTACAATGCATAGAATATAGTGTACAGAGGACAGAGAGGAGAGAGGAGATCGAAGGCAGGGAAAATATGGAGATTCAATTATCAAAATTGAGTTGATACACAGAATATTTAATGAGACTGCGACTGTTGGATTTTCCTCTATTCATATGTATGAATGTATGATGTAAAAGCTTACTGTGTTTTTACCATTACCATTTACCATTTACTATTAGAGTTGCACATACATTTCATTCAGTGTACAGTGTACAAAGTACAAAATATAGTGAATGACTTGTTTTTTCACTTGGGATTCCATTTTTCCCTTTTTCTCCCTAGAAAACGGGAAAAGGAGGCAAAAAGCAAAGTGTATCAAATCGGTGATATAATATGTAAAAGTGCCTTTCCTTTTTCCCTGGTTTTTTACTTAGGTCCGTGTCTTCTGTCTTCTGTAAATCCAAATTGAACCCTCGGTTCAAAAAATTCAAGGAGATTTTTTTTTTTCATAAATATTCTCCTCGTCCTCCACCCCTGTCTATTTTCTACTTTCTAATGTATTTTTCTCTTTAATAATTCCAACTCACATTATTTTCATGTTCATGTCCTTTCCTCTTTCTTCTGTATTCTGTAGTCTTTAGACTTTGCACTTTTGATCTTTAAACTCTGTAGCTGTAGCTTTAACTGCAACGGCAAAGCTGTGAGTTGTGAGTAAAAGATGCATTTTTCTTTTGATTTTTGATACAAAACACAAAGAATTGAACGTATAGCTTTTCCTACCGTTTACTCGTCTTTCTTCTTTGATTTAAATTTCATAGAAAAATAGTAAACGGGATTGTTTTTGTTGTTGTTGTTCTTTTTTTGTAAACTTTCCACCTACATGGTAAATAATAATAATAATAATCTGGTCCTGGTTCTAGTTCTGATTGATTTATACACTGATGTAGAATCCAGTGCGTTTTTCATATTGTAAAAATTACTTTTTTACTTTTTTTTACTATTAAAACTGGCTATCATTTTTATTCCAAAGTTCAATAAAATATTGTAAAGGAGGAAATCAGATTCAGAATCAAAATCAGAATCAACTCCAAGTTCAAGTTCAAGCAAAAGGGAAAAGAATGATAAAGTATCTACGCATTACGCATGATGCGAATGCGAATAATGACCTTGATTACATATATATACTTGATGCGAATATAAAACACGCACTTTATACTAACTTGATAACTTGACAGCTGATAGTTGATAGTTTAATCATATCGCAGAGAAAATACAGAGTTGGAAGAGAAACCAGTTAAGAAAAAAAAGCTATAAAAGATTCAAGTTCAGGTTCAAGTTTCTTTTGGACCTTGGCTTTGAGTTTGGCATTGGCTTCCTGCGTAACTCATATCTCATATTTTCCAGAGGAAAGGATAAAAAATATTGACTTGTGTAATCAGAATGAAAAACTGGAAGGAATTGCCAGGTATGGACATGACAAGTGGAAGAGAGAGAAAGAAAGAAAGAGAAAGAATTTGAAATTCCAAATGGCTTCCTCAATTGCAGTGGAATGTGCATCAAAGTACTTTTACCAAATACCAAAAATATATTCTGTATTCGATATTCTCCACTACACACTGAAACAGAGACAGAAACAGAAAAGGAAATTGTGCACATGAGTTACGACTTGAATCTTGAATCCAGAATCTTGAATCTCGGAGCAGAGTTGAACTCTGAATTCAAAATCTGAAACTAAAACTGAGTCTGAATTTGGATGCAGTTTATACATTTTATATTCCAGGTTTTCGACTTCGATCCTCCGTGTTTTAAGAGTGAAAGCGAATCTGAAAAATCTGGTAGGGGAAATACTGTATGTTGTGTGTTGAAAAAATAGCTTGGAGCAGTTTACATTTTGTATTTTAAATTTTACATCATACATGAAACTCCTCTTTCTTTTCTTTCGTAAAGTATCAAGAATCAAAAGAATCACAGGAGTCAAGAGTGAAGAGTGAAGCAAGTTCATTCCCGATTCTGAATTGCACGCTGCACACTGCATTAAAGTACATTATTTTGTATTTTGTACATTGTGTTGTTTTCTACAGACTATAGAGAATGATGATGAAGGAGCTAAAAGGAAACATGCGTAAAATTTATGAGCTCACTCATTCAAATCTCCCATACAAAAACACTACATTAAAAGTATGAGTAAAAATAACTTGCTTCGAGCTTTGAGCTTTGATAAAAATGAAAAGAAATGAAAACTGAGCATGAAGAACGATAGCCAATTTTGAATGTGCATTAAAAGCCAAAGTAAGAATCAAAACCAAAGAAATGCACGTGATCTTTGTATTTTAGTGTTTTATTCCCCGACAAACTGCATGCATGCATTTGAAGTTTGAAGGAATATTTCTTCAGTAGGATTTGAGTTGGAATTGGTCTTATGTCTTATGCTTTGGCAAAACCAAGGAAATTTGAAGGGAGTTAAAGTAAAAGTAGCAGTACCAGAAATATAAAGTAAAAGACACAAAATAGAAGAAAGAAAAGAAGCAGCAGAGGATCTTGAATCTAGAATCTAGAATTCACAAGGAAAGAAAAAAGAGGTTAAAGGTCCAGAGCTCAAATGTACGGAATCCTCCATACCATTTTCTTTCCCTTGTGCGTTTACTTCTTTTTACTACTGTTTCTGTATTTTTCTGTATTACACTGTACTTTTTCTTCTTATTCTGTGGATCAGATGGATGGATGAATGAATAGAAGAATATTTGGATGGATATTTTTTTCTTCTTTTTCTTCCTCTTCATGAGTGAGCAAAAGCAAAGGCAAAAGCAAAGGCAAAGAAGAAGGGAAAAGAGAAAGACAGTTTGAGACTTTATTTTCTTTTTTCTTTTTCTCCCCTCGATTCTCAATTCTAGATTCTCGATTCCTCATCTCATCTGTGCTACGCACTACGCACAATATACGTAAAATATGTAGGGTTTGCAAGGGGAAAGAAAAGAAAAGAAAGAAAGAAAAGAAAGAAAGAAATACTACTTGTAAAAGGAAGAAGATGCATAGAGTCACTATCATATCCTATCATTTCCCAGTTTCATACATAAACCATTGTAGAATAATAATGATAATACTATTACACTTACACTTACTTTCACTTTCATACTTTACATCACCCTTTTCCCTTTTTCTTTTCCTCAGTTCATAGTTGATGGTGGATACATATGTTATTGCAAACTGCAACTGTACAACCTTTCCTTCTCTTTCTTTTCCCTTTCTTCTTTCTTCTTTCTTCTTTATGATCAACCCTTTTTTCCCTGAGGTTTAAGGAAATTCATGTATATTTACCGGAACTGGAAAGAAAAGAGAACTGTGAAGAGTCGAGTCGAGTCGAGTCGAGTCGAGTGCAACGTATCGTAACTGACATTGGCATTGGTATTGGCATTCGCATCCGCGTTGGCTGGAATCTGGAATCTGGAATGTGGAATTTGGAATTCGGGAGGAAAAAAGGAAAGAAAAAATGCATAGAGTTTCTTTTTTCTACGTTCTTCTTCAATGGAAATGAAAGTTGAAATGGAAAGTCGGAGGATTTGGGATTTGGGCGGGTGACCACTTATTATGCACCGTGCACATTGCACCTACAGATATACTCAGTATTCAGAATAAAGTATAGAAAATGCACATGGATATTGGATATAAGATATAAGATAGAACCGTATTTACGTCCTGTTTCTTGTCAAATGCATTTGCACCGTCCTTTTTCATTTGATATTCCATTTACATTATCAAACAGGAACGGAGGAATCAAAGAAAAAGAAAAGGGGAAGAAAGAAGAAAGATCAAGTGAGTTGAGCTTTTATTCCTACGATTCGAATCCGGATTCCGGTTTAAGGTTTTAGAATTTAAAATAGGTATGAAAATTGACGTCTGATTTTATCAGAGGTTTAGTTTGGAAAATATTAAATAAACAACGACATCAAGATACAAGATTGTGGATTAAGATTACACTTTATTTTAAATCTTTTTACGGCTCAAGTATTTTATGTCTTACTTTTCATGTTTTATATAGCTTGCACATTGTAAATTTTAAACTTTGTTGTTTACTATTTACTTTTCGAATATGTTTTCATGTAAGATGAAATGAAACGAGACAGTTTGAAGGATTTTTTATCGGCCAAATAAATCAAGAATTGAGAATCGAGACGTTATCAAGATTGAAAAATAAAGTACTTGTTTCTAGATTTAGATTTAGATTTTAGGATTTAGATTTTACCTGCAGATTGAAATGTGACATTGGTCAAAATCACGATCACGATCATAATCATGACAAAACAGGCAGTGACTTTCCAATCCTGCGTAAAATTAAAAACTGTTTCTTTTTGTCCATGTAACATGTAACATGAAACATGAAACATGTGAAACATGTGAAAGGTGGAAGTCTTTTGTACTTTGTACTTTGTATTTTGTATTTTATACGGAGCTATAAAGTTTTGTCCATTCCAATGTTGTGTTTTATGACACCGTTTATATCTTCATTTTGTATTTTGCCTCAAGCCTCGAGTCTAGAGAACTGGTGTTTTATGTGCGGTTTTGATCCTGTGATATTACAAATGTATTTTGTATTTGTCTAAAAGTCTAGACTTGAGACTCTAGATTCTAGACTTTATTAGTAACGAGCAAGTTTCATACTTGGAATGCTGAATGTAGAATGTAGAATTTCCAAAGGATGCTGATGAAATGATGATGATAAAACTATTAATTAAAAATTAAAAGCACGGCAAGAAGTGCACATTCATCCTTTAATTACCCTGATTTCACACATGTGCTATTTACTATTTTACCATTTACTATTTACACGATACAACGTGCTTTGTACATTGTACATTGTACTTTGTACACGAGTAGAACACGTCTGATTTTTTTAATTAAAAAAGGGCCCAAGTGCACACCAGAAAATTAGTGACGGTGGCCGCAAGTGTACATAAATCGACATAATGGGAAATGGGAAACAGAGCTTGATCGATGTACAATGTACATCTAAAATGTACAATATAAACATGATAAACTCACGGATGCTCCAGTCTCGAGTTCTGGAAACTGAAGAGCATAAACTCGGCACTCTGCTTTTGGCTTTTGGAGTTGTTTGGCAGTGTTTAATATCGTTTTATACTTGAACTATACAGAATTGAAGGCGTAATAAAAATTACCAAAAAACAACAAAACAAGCCAGAAGAGAATCCGAACCACGTTTGGAGTCGAGATCTAGATCTAGAAAGTCAAAGGAAAAGCTAAAGTACAATTTCTATTGTATTTTGTATTTTGTACTGTGTAAAAGCTTCTATATTCTGTGCATTTCATTTGGACCATCCATTTTACTCTATTTTAGACTTTCTTCACCTTTTGGACCTTCTTCTTTCTTTTCTTCTTTCCTTCTTTCTTTCTGTAGACTGTAAAGCCATTAAACTCTCGTAAAGTAAAAATAAAAGCTTGTACACTGTAGATATACTCGTTGCAGCAGGCAATATAATATGCATTTTTCTCATATATAAGCGGTACATAATAAATATGCATTTATATATTGTATATTGAGTTCCTTTGTCTTTGGCTTGGTTTAAGTCCGAGTACACTGTACACTGTACACGGTTTCATCTTTCTTTCAGCAAGGTATTTAGTTTTTATTACGCGTTTCCCACGGGTGAAACTCCGAGGTGAATAAAAGAGAGCTTTTATGCTCAGCGAGGGATTTCCCTGTTCACCACATTCTCCTTTCTATTCTATTCTCTGCACCGTTCATTTTGTACATTTTGTACACTGTACGTCCAAAGTCCAAAGACTTAAAACCGTAGTGCAATGTATAAAGTACGAACGGGAAATGCATAGGTATAACTTTTACTCATATCTCCCCATTTTCTCAGCTGCATTTCCTCTTCTCAAACTCTCAAACTCTGACACTGGCCTTTAACTCTGAATCTGAATCTGACAAAACAAAGAAGAAGCTTCTAGAACAAGAGAAAATGAGCATCCTCTGATATGATATGATATTATGAAAACTTTGTTCTTGTGGTTTGTTTTGTTTTGTTTTGTTCAGGGCACAGAGCTTTTGAAAATTTGTTTCTTATGTTTCCCAGAGTAATCCTTAGATTTTCCATTAGTTTCTTGTACAAAGTACAAAGTACAAACTACAAACAACAAACAAGCATTTGTCTACAAATTTATGCATGTACTACATGAGCTCTTAGTTCCTGATGCAGTGGACAACTGTCCAATGTGCAATGCAGTCCAAGTAATTCAAATTCAAATCAACTACAAACTATAAAGTATAAAGTGAAAACAGTGAGGATGAGGACGATGACAATTTCCTTTTCCTTCCTTTATTTATACACTAGGGGGTATGGCGCGCCAATGGCACGCGGAAACTGTCTCTGCGTCATGGACTTTTAATGATTTACTTTGCAATTCAAAAATCTAAAAAAATTATGCATTCGCTCCACTCGCGATATTAAAATTGTCGCCCCTTAAATCAGGTTTCAACAGTTGAAACTACCTCACAAAATTCTTTACCTATAAAATCCGGGTCTCACATTGCCCGAATAGCCCCCTCCCTTCGGGAGGGGTCGGATAGGGTTAGTAGAAGTCTAAGGTCGTTTTTATTACATCCCTGTTACTCTCCATATCGTGGAGAATCGTTTTATGTCGGAGTCTCACATTGCCCCAAATGCCCCCTCCCTTCGGTCGGGGCCGGGTAAGGCCAACGAGAGCCAGAGATTGTTTTTATTTAACCCCGGATACTCTCCATATCGTGGAGAATCGTTTTATAACTGAGTCTCACATTGCCCCAAATGACCCCCTTGGGGGCGTTGGGTAGGGGTCAAAAACACCTTAAAACATGTTTCTAGACCTTCCTACATCATTTTCATGCAAACCCAGAATTTTCAATTTTTTGACCCCACCCACTCAGGAGGAGGGGTCAAACAAAATTTCAAAAATTTTCGTCAAAAAATTAAAGTCTTAGAATTGCCTGAAACGGATTTTCCGCATGGTCCCAGAACTCACCGGTAATTTTTCAGCCCCACCCCTGCCCCTCCCACAAAGGGAAAAAACTTAGAAAAATTTCGAAAAAAAGTTGAAGTCTTAGAATTGGCTGAAACGGATTTTCCGCAGGGTCCCGGGTCTCCCCGGTGAATTTTGTCGACATACACACGGAACACAGACAGCGTTAGTGCATTATATAGTAGAACTGATTTATATTGTAATAGAGCGGCCCATGCAAATATTTGGAGAAATTTCCGTGTAGTTTGTAAGCCTGATTGCACTGAATTCACTCTGTGTCACTGATCCTCATGTTCTTGTTCAAGTTGGTGCGTTAAGCGTGGCAAAAGACAGAGAAAGAGAGAAAACAAAACACTCATTTATGTATTTGTGGTGAATGGTGAACTATTGGCTTATTAAATATGTACAATCCGCAGTGTGCAATGGTTGAAATAGATTTATACATGCGGATGCAGTGTGTAGTGTGCAGCCCATCTAATCTGTACTGTTCTGGACTTTTCTCCCCTTCTTCAATTTACTCCATGCACAAAGATCCAAAGTGGAAAAGCGCATACAAAATGCATAGTACTCCGCCACAACTAAAATGTACAAGAATGAACTTGTCCATTTGAAATATCACTCGTTGGGGCAGAATCCTCATGTTTGTTTTGTTTGTTTTGCTTTGCTTTGCTTTGGGTTTGCTCCCTTTCCCCTTTGTGGACAAATGCAGTTTCTAGTTGCATATAGTTGGAGTTATTAGAGTCAACTTGTGTCATCAAGTTGTATATTATCCATCCATCCGGAGACATTAGATACACAAAACAAAGTTGTAAGTTGTGAGCATACACAATACACAATGCACAATACAAAATATAAAGTACATATTGAGCTGTGGCTATTTTGGGGAAATGAAAATGAAAATGACAAGGGCAAGGACAAGCTCAAGAAGAAGAAGAAGTAGGAAGAGGAAGTAGAAAGTAAAGTACAAACTACACATTCTCCTTCTTCCTTTCATCTTTTCCTATGTATCTACGCAGCTTTGAAATACAAATACCAATGTCAATGCCAGTTCCAGTGCAACATGTATTTACAGAAACGAAATCTATTCGTACACTGAGCACTGTGTATTTTGTATTTTAGTTTCTGTGTGTGACACTGTAATATATTGACTATGTGCAAAAGATATGTTTAGAATAATATCAATGTCAACTTATCTTAGGTGAGAGAGAAACAGGGAAAGGAGGGAGTGAGTTTATAGCTATGTTTATTATATGATATTACGCATACAATGGGAGAACGGGCGGAGTATATCATTTTCCTATTTGTATTTGTATTTGTACTTGTAGTATTTTCATCATACATGTTGCAGGGAAGAAAGAGACATTTTGTTGGTGTGGAGAACAGATTAGAGGGCTCCGGTCGACGGTTGACGGTGGATGGTCGACGGTCGGGCATTTTATCACAAGGGAGAAATTTACGAGACAGACTGTGTAATAAGTGTAATGTGTAGAGTGTAGAGTGTAGACTGTAGTGTTGATGTCACCAGAATTATTACATGCTCAATGCTCAATGCTCAACTTTCCCTCTTCCGTTTTTAGTTTGTCCCCCGACAAATATTTATGCAGAGACATTGAGAAGGAGAATAACTTTGCGTATTGTGAATTTTAAACATGGGCTGTATTTTACACTAGGAAACTGAAACTGAAACTGAATATCCTTACTCCACACTAGACACTCGACACAGTTGCAAACAAAAGTATTAGTATCTTTTCCAGTATTTCCATGTATTTGTATTTTGTATTTTGTCGGTTCTATTTGAAATTCCTCGGCATTGGCATTGGCATAATATGATATTGGAGTAAGTATGTATTTATTTGTATATTGTATATGCACATAAATTGTCTCCCTCAATATAATAAATGTAGTGCGGACGGAGAGATGAGTCTCCGTTCCATTTGATGAAGTGTGCGACCCAAACTGACATGTACACATGCACCAACAGCAAAAACCAACAGCCACCAACTTCCAAACTCCAAACACCAAAGTAAAAACCATATCAAAGTGAAAGAAGAAAACAGCGGGATCACCAAACAACACAATACCGTACAAAAAGTACAGAATACAGAACCACAGAGAAAAAGATACTTAGAGGACGGAAATTCTATTATAATAATATTATAAACAGTTTTCCCTACTCCTCCTTTTCCTCACTTTCCTTTTACCTTTTCCTTTACTCTGAATGTGAGTCTCAATGAATATCTACTCTTTTGATAGTTGTGTAGACAGTAGACAGTAGACAGCTTCTTAGTCTTTTCCTCCTCTTCTTTTCGTGTATTTACCAGTTACCGTATCATTCCTACTTTCTACTTCTTTCTTTATATTCCATAGTATAAAGTATACAAAAGTTGAGAGCTTAGTGCATTATGATTTTTCCACCATCTTCTTTTGACAAAATCCTATTAGAATCCGAATCCAAACTAGAATCAGAATCAGACGCCTCGTTATTCTTGCTGTTGTTGTTGTTGTTATGTTTCCCTTTTCTACTTATGTCTGTTGTCTGTATTTTGTATATGAAAAATGAAAAGTATTGTGTGTTTCTGGTTTCTGGAGTAGGGTAAAGCTTTTATAATTCTAATGCATCAACAAAAATATTCTCTCTAAACTTTAAACCATTCTCTTGACTAGCTTTGATCAGTACATAAAAAAAGTTGTGGTTCTGAGCAAAATAATATCTGTATTCAATATGAGCTTAGCTTTTTCCATCTCCTCTCTTATAAAAGAACCCAGAATTTAGAATTTAAAATGTAGAGAGTAGAATGTAGAATGTAGAAGGTGCAAAGATGGAAATATGTAGTTTTCTAAACAAACTTACAATTACAGGTGAATTTCTAATAAAAACTAAAAACTGAAAAGAAGGGAAAAGCGAGAAGAAACTTTCAAATTTCAACAAAGTTGTAGATTTGAAAGCTGAGGAATGAGGATCTATCTTTGAACTTTGGAACTAAAAAAGTATTCTGCACATGACACATAATATTGTAGATAGTATTTCACCTTCTTTTTCATTCTCATCGTCATTTCCCTTGTCGTCGTTAAATGCACCTGGGGAAAATAAAGAGAGGGGTTTTTTACTCCCTTCATTTTCAACCCAGTAAAATCCAATCCATAAAAGTTCATACTTCATATTGGCATTTCGTCCCCTGGCTTGTTCCATCGTACGGATGGAATGAGAAAATGATATTTTCCTGCGTATAGAACAGTAGAATTCAAAATGCAGGAAAATGCAAAGTTCATTGGATTTTGAATATTTTCACTGCCTTCGTTTGAATTTGGACAAGTGTGTACAAAAGCTATACAAAGACAAATATAGTTAAAAATGAGTACACATTTCTTTATTTGTAGAGTTTTGAGTCTCGCCGTGAATATTCAAAACTGAAAACACTATTCATTTTTATTCATGCAGTTAAAAGTTGCATGTCCAACTTCAATTTCGTCTCTTGTCCGCTGCCCCCTCTCCCCTTGTCATGTCAATTACCGGTATTGATTACCAACTCGGAGAATGGATCAAAAATTAAAAGGCACCTAAATTATAAATTCTAAACATTGTACAAATTATGTAGATTAAAAACTGACCTTTTTTCCTCCGTTTTCACAGGCTTTTTTTGAAATAATTATAAGACGAGCATTTATTTTACTTTTTATACTTTTCTCATGTCTCATGCCAGTTTTTGACAAATTTTAGAAAGCTACAGCATAAACTACAAAATCAACAAAAACCAAGGGAAAGAAGGGTGAAAGTTACTCGCACTTTTCCCATTAATAAAAGAAGAAGAAATATTGTAAAGTGTAAACTGTGAACTGTGAACTTTGTTCGTGTGGATTGTCGATATTTGATACATTTACGTAGAGTATTATTATTATTATCGTGCCTCCACCAACCACGTGTTTTTCACATGACTGGTTCTTAAATTTATGCTGGCTGGACACAATTTTGACAGGTTGTGACCGTCCACATTTTTTTCTCTCTATTTCTGTCTCTTTGAATTTATTCAGTGTAGTTTTAATGATTAACTACCTCTCTATCTCTTGTTATACCACCAGCACCAGCGCCAGTACAAACACCAGTCATAGAGCTTTCACATCACTAAAAAACCATGGAAATATCTACAAAAAAGCTAAAGTAATGGTCAGTGATGTGTCACAAAATGCACCACCATTTGCTATTTTCTACATGATACTTTATACATTTTTGTCTCATTATAAATTATAAATTACATTCTTTGACCTTTGGTCTGTTTTGTATAAAGTATCAAGTATAAAGTAAAGAAGGGTACAAATTTGATATTCTGAATTCCGAATTCTGGTGTCCTTTGAGAATAAAAATGCACTAGAATCTAAAATCTAGAATCTCAAGTAGAAAAACACAAGCATATTTTCCATGTGGTGGATGGTTTGAGAAACAGAAGGAAAAAGGAAACAATTTGTCTCGTTTCAATGTTTCAATGTTTCCATCTCCTCCAGCTTTCCACATGAACGGCCCCGACAAAATCGTGTCCAGAATTGAGAAAACGTGAACATGTGGACTAAACGTGTAATACGAGTACAAAGATGTGTGGAGAAGAAACCTGCGGCGATGTGTACAAATGTACAAAATGTAGAATGTCTTTGTATTGAACACTTCATTTCATCTGCGTCTCGATTCTCGACTCTCATTTTTTCTTGCCATATTTATTTATTGATCCCTCTCAAAATTCAAAATTCAAGAGAATTCAATTCATATACAAAACGTACATGTGTACTTTTTTAGACTTTATACTTTTTGTATTAACTTTTTACACTTTTTTTCTTCTCCTTTGACTCGGAATTTTACACCTTGGTCAATTTGGACGTGAATATAAAATTTTCCCTGTGGTCTGCATAATAATGAAAAGAGTAGCTGTATTTTTATTCATAGTCCTATTTCATTTATCTACAGTGAACAAGGATAAACAGTACACGTGCAAATAATCCACTGGAAAGTTCAAAGTATCAGGATCTCTGATCAATGATCAATGATCGATGATCAATCGCAACTACAAGGAAACTTTCTTTCTTTTGGTTTTTGGTCTGTTGGTTTTTGCAACCGGGAAATAATGTGCTGTTTTGAACTTTTCCCCATTTTTTCCTATTTTTCTCCTGTGGGTTCTGGTACAATTTTACATTTGAGTATTCAGCAGAAATAGACTTGTGTGTTGTGTGATCTATGTCACGTTTCCACTTTCCACTTTCCACTCTGTACTCTGTGTAAATAATGTGGATTCATTTCATTTTCAGCCTCGTGGAAAAAGCTAGATACACTGTACACATATGTTTGGAGTTTGGATGTTTGGATCCTTGCCCTCGGGCATAAAAAGATGATGGGACTGGGTATTTTATTACGAGCCCCTTCTTTCCCTTTTTTTGAAATAGACACATATTTCACAGGAAAATCGGAATGTAGAACCTTTTTACAGTTTACATTTTATTTGTGTCAGAATCTAGAATCCAGAATCCAAAATTCACAAACTTTTTCTTTTTCATTCTTCATTCTTCATCTAGGCCATCTTCATCTATTATCTGTCTGTATTTACTCCGGCAAACTTTGGATGTTTTTTTTTACTTTGAGTAAGGGAAAAAACCCTAAGCGAAGCAAGTAGCAAACAGCGAATATGAAGGAAATGGTGGCCGGAAAAGTCAATCTTTATGTTCCTTCATTGTCCTCTTGCCTCTTGCCTCTTGCCTCTTGCCTCTTGCAGAAAGATAGTAAACTGTAAACTGTAAAGGGTAAACAGAGACATTTTGTTCCGTCAAGCTTTCTCTGTATAAAATAAGGCTCTGAAGAAGTGGAGACTGGAGCTACAGAGTTTTATATTGATACTTTTTTTTGCTCTTCTCCGGTTCCAGTCTCCAGTTTGAGTTCCCTCGCTCCATCTTCCATCTCGTTGTAAGGATGAGAGTATCTTTTGATCTTGTAGATACTCGAGACTCTAGACTGGAAGCTGAACAGGAAGGAGATGAAGAAAAAATCAAGTCAATTTTTTCCCTCCCCATTCATTCATTCTCAGGGCAGAGTCTAGAGTCTACAGTCTACAGTCATATGTCAAATCAATAGTAATGTGATAGATACTCTCCACAATTTTTCCTCTGTCACGGGATATTCAATAATCAATCCTCATGTCTTGCGACACTCTCTCCTGTCTCGTGTCTCCAGCCTCGGATTTCTAGTCTGGAGTCTCAAGTTACACTTTAATTCAATTCCTTTGAATTTCCACATCTAAATCCAAATCCAAATTGAAATTGAAATTTTGACATCTTCACCACTTCATGCTTCATGTTCGCTCTGCTCTCTGCTCTAATCCCATAAACATTAAATAAATTCCATTCTGATATTCTGATATTCGGATATTCTGAATCATCAACATCAACAATCACAAGATTAAAGATTAGGAAATTCAAATATGGAATTTGCAACTGGAACTGGATCTGGAATTTCTTACACAAAATCCAAAATATACACATGTAACCTTTCACGTCATTTCATTAATTAATTAATGGAATATTACAAAACTCCAAACTCCAAGCTCCAAACTACAACTTTATTATTCATAAATTATGCCAGTATACAAATTATCATTTTGGTGTGATTTCGAAATTGGAAGCTGGAAACTCTAAGGAAGGCTGCAGATATTTTGTATTTTGTATTGTGAAACTTGTTCAATGTGCATTATTTATTGTGTAATATATTTGACATTTGACATTTCCAGAATGTTCTAGATTCTAGACTCTAGATTTTAGATACTAGATCATTAATTAATTAGCACGAGTACATGAGAAACACATGTACAAGATGTACAAGATGTAAAAGCTGAGGAGAGGATTATAATTAATTCTCCTATCTAATGGCCATCTTTTATGTTGAATCTTGAATGTTGAATCGTGTGCTAATAGTTTGCTCCTCCATCAACAGCTATTAAAAACAATCATCATGATGATGATGATGGTATTTTGGTATTACTAACCTACAAATTTCACTCTTGTCTCTGGTGTCTGTTCTGTCTTTGCTTCTGTTGTGTGTTGTGGTTGCGGTTTGGATTTCCTGTACATCGTACATCTTACATCTTAGAAATTCAAACTCCCCAAGATACAACACAACACACAACTAAACTAAACTAGCTCAAAGATCATATCAAGATTCAAGATGAAGAA
>JABASP010003304.1:0-14628 GCA_019776565.1 Sminthurinus signatus
ATAAAATATACTGTGCACTTTTATATGTAATTATGCATAGAATATGGAACAAAGTTAGTTTCTTTCTATAATATCTGTAATAGTACATAATATAGACATGGACAGTTTTGGGGATTATTCAAATAAGAACATTCAAAATACGATATGATTTCGTTTGCAGATAACACACAACTCTAAGCTCAAAGCATAAACAAAACTTGATATTATATTATTTATGCATATTTTATACTATGTAGAACTTAGAATCAGGTATTTCAGGCTACAAAAAAATGCTATGTACTTATTCATATCATGCCTACAGGCTACAAGTAAAGTCTATAACAGACAAAAAGACAGAAAAAAAGCATTAGTTCTCTGCTCGATATCCACTTTGGACTTAAAACTCAAAACTCAAAGTACAGTTAAAGAAATATTATTAGTGTAATTTTGACAGCTTTAGTTGGCTTGAATTTTAACAGTTGACAGCTTTTAAAAGAAAAGTTTGATTATTTTGAAGGTTTCACGTACTTTGTAATTTCGGGTGATTTTATTGTGTACTGCTATTTTCCCAACTTGACATTTTGAGACTTTGTCGTGACCATGAAGAGAAAGGTGAGCATAAACTATAAACTACATGGAGTATCATCATCTATACATTTATATTTATTTATTTATATATTTGAAAGTAAATGTGTGTTTTGATGGGCAGAATACGGATGAGAATGGAGATGAAAAGACTTCAATGGGAATTTTACAGGGACAAAACAATACAGCTGAAACTGAAATGTCGATCGAAGGAGGAAACACAAGGAAGAAAATGAAAAGAGATGAATCACAAAATTCTTCTGGGGAAGTTCTAGTTCAAGGGTCAGAGGTCAACGATGTTCAAATGGATGATTTGCCTCCAGAGGTAAAAATTATTAAACGCATAATATTTGTATTATTTTCATCTCGAGACTGAAGAGCAAAAGGGAAAAGTAACAATTCAAGTGTATTGTTTGATCTATTAAAAATTAAAACTCTTGTTCTTTTTTCAATTATCTTTTTAGATGTTGACAAATATTCTGAAATGTGTGGATACTCGTAGTCTTTTTAAATGTCGTCTCGTCAGTCGGAAATGGAGTGAGATTTCAAGTGGAATTTTATGCACAAGATCTGAAAATAAAGTTGTTCATGAATTTTTTGGTACAGAATTCATCCGCTGTGAACCTTGTGATGGGAAGGCTCTAGTGGATTTTGTGAAATGTGTGAAAACATCTAAAAATTGTCCATACGCTCGTTTTGCATTTATAATCAGAGACTTTTCATACCCATCAGACGTTTTTGATCAGAAAGATTTCAAGGAATTCCTCTCAGATTTTACTTCACCAAGTCAAAGAATTAGAGGCCTGTACTTTACATTTGTCAAACTGAACGATCTGCAGACTTTCCACATTTTCCCAGAAATAATGGGAGATTTGCTTTTGAATAAAGTCTCTTGTCTTGAAGAACTTGGTTTAGTTTTTGAAGTCTGCGTTGAAACACCCCACGTCAAATTATTTTCCACCTCAACAGTTCAATTTCAGCTTAATAATTTAAAAGTAATTCATTTTGGATCTGAATTGATTTCATCTCATACTGGAATTGTGACGGATCTTCTCAAATCCGCAGTCAGTTTGAAAAGGATCAATTTGGTGACAGAAACCCCTGAGGATTTTCAATTTCTTCACTCTCTGGGAAAACTCCATCTTGTCAAAGAAGCGACCATTGAATTCAGTGAAAATTTCAAGTATTTCTTACCCGAAAATTGGGCTCCATCGGCGTTTCCCAAATTGGACGTCTTGGACCTTTGTATGGGTTTGAGTGGAATTGATCCAGTTTCTGGGAGTGAAGCTTTAAAATTTCTTGCAAATATCTTTGAGTCCTCGAAAGATACTCTGACAGAATTGGATGTGATGCTATTTCGATTTTTCCCTATCTGTAGTATTCAGCTCCCCATTTTCAGTAAACTACGTAAATTAAAAATATCTCAATATGTCGGAGCTCATCAGATTTTCCCTTCTGGAACTGGATCCAGGAACATTTTTCCAGCCGTGTGTGAATTGGGTAAAATGAAATAAGAATCTCTAGTTATGTAGATCGTTAAAGATACTTAAAAGTCCATTCTTAATTCTTATAAAAATGACAAGTTCTTTTGGTTTTTGGTATTTACTATTTTAGAGTTGAGTGTGGCAGACTGGCGCGTTGGTTTTCCTCAAGATTCTATCCCTGTCCTCCCAAATGCCAAAACGCTTACTCTAAAGAACTGGAAAATTTATCCAGAATGTATTTCCATATTAGCTTTGATGTGTCCGAATCTCGAAAAATTTCAGCTAGAAATGGATGACCATTATAAACCAGTGCTGTTAAATCTCTTGGAAGTCGGTCGAGAAATTTGGACTCATATGAAACAACTTGTGTCTTTGGAGATTGATATTGATTTGGATGCACCATACAATAATTCTACCGCTTTGGACTCTTGTTTTACTGGGATTTCTGAGGAAAATTGCCGACTTCTCCATGAGGTTAAAGAAGCTAAGAAAACACTGGAAAAGATTGGAGTTCCAGAGGACATTTCAGAGACAAAGTTGAAAAAGGCACTGAATGAGACGAGGGAACATCCATCCATTTTGGATATGAAAAGTAAACGAAATAAAAAAAAAGTGTCATATTTTATAAGTATTACATAATACATTATATTAATCTAATGATGAGTTATTTTATAAATTAAAGTTGTGACAAAATCATTTTTTTGCTCTTTTTAAAAGATTTGAAGAAATTAACCATCAATCCGTATTCCAATGGAGAATTAGTGGATAAAAAAGAATTTTTCTCAAAGTTGACCTGGATTAGCCAAGAATATGCATTCCAGTTCATGCCTCATCTCGAATTAACAAGAGAAAATCCGTAGGTACATTGCACATTGCATATTTTTAGTAAAAACCCTTAAATTCTTATTTAAACTATAGATTATTTTAAAATAACTTGTGATGATTGAAATCAAACTATGAACTGCAAAAATAATGAAAAATATTCTACACAAGGCAAGATGAATTTCCATTAATAATAATAAATTGCAGTTAATTTATTTATTCATGAACAAAAATGTAGAGGGTTGAAACATTTACATTACATATTATAAGCTGAGTGAGTAAGAGAAATGAAAATCCTTCGAAACATTTTTTACTTAATGACGAAATACATTATAATTTAAATATACATAATATATTATATATTATTGTAGAAAAACACACAAAAAACAGCTTGGCGAGATGTTGAACGATCTTAAATATATTTTCAACTTTTTTCCTGATTCAATTTTGCTCACTTTTTTTTCACTGCTAACAAATATAATGATAAAAGTCAAAGTCAAACATATAATAATAATAATATAATAACACACTAAAGTTACTAGTAATAAACCAACGTTTTAGCTTCTTTCTTTTTGTTTCGAAAAAAAAACTATCACGTTCAAACGTTAGTTTTTTTCTACGCCGATATAATAATAATATTATTATGTATATAACATCGATATTTTTGCGGTGATATATATTACTCAAATCTCAAATAACTTTTTGTTTCTTTCTTCTTGTATAGCCGATGAAAATAAAATAGTACTAAAATCATTAATCATAATTCGATAATAATAATAATTAATAATAATAAAGATAAAATACATATACTTAATATTTAATACATATTATTAATAACAATGGTAATACATTATAAATAAATTGACAAAATTCATGCAAACTATCTTCAAAAAGGATAATAATAATAAAAATGTATAATTGATTTTACAATTTTTACAAAATATATTATAGAATTATAGAATGTTGTTGCGCAAAAATTCGTACATGTGGAACAAAATTTTGTTACATGTTCGGCTTTTTTTCTCAAGTCTACACATATTTACATATCAGTTATATGTGTGTGTTTTTATCAGTTGAATTATTATTTCATATTTCATATAATAGCCACAAACTAAATTCATACCATACATAATTATAATACATAATATATTATTAACTATTATATTAAAATAATCAAAGGGATCTATTTTAAAGCTTTCAAAACTATCATCCATTTTTTTCTGATATAAAAACAGAAATTTTTTTGACAAGACATTCTCTCTAAGTTGTATAATACATTTAATATATTGATACATTAAACTACCACGTTAAACTCAATTCACATGTGATAACGAAACGAGAAAAAAAAAACAATCAAAGCTATAATATAATATGTATACTTAATTAAGATTAAATAATAATTTCATATCTACAAATGCAAAAGTATATAAGCATTAAATTATTATTACAACAGTAATGTATACAAATATATATATACGTAATATTGTTGTTTTTTTCAAATACAGGCAGAGTTTTCAGCGAAACTATACTTTTTTTTTACTTTTTAAATAAGTGTTTTTAAAGCATCTTTTGTGATAGTGCTTTTTGCTAGTAGTATATATTATAGAATTAATACACAATCTTAAAATCATAGTCTCGTCATTATTAAAAGTATAATGATGATAATTCATAAAATGTTCTTGGGTTTTTGCTTTGTAGGCATACATATAACATAATTACTGTAAGTAATTTACAAATAGATTAATAATTAATACATAATATATAGATAGTAATTAATAGAGTAATAATAAAACTAACTTAAAACCGTGAAATTTCAGTACGGTCTAAAAAATAACATAATTAAGAATTAATATGTATCATATCATATAGTGAATAATTATTAATTATTATTCTGCGTGTGAAAAAAACGCTCCAGCGAAATTTATATATGTGTATTATCGTAATTTAATAATAATCATACTAAAAATAACAATATTTTATAGTAAATAGTAAATATATACAAACGTAACAGTGTATTATTAATAACTAAAAAGGTATAAAATAACTGCTTCTTTTTTTAATCTGTATATATTATATATATTATTATGCATGTGCACGGAAGATACTTATATATATATTTAGAGTGGTGTTCTGACATTAATTTTCACTTCACCATCTCCAAGTTTTTTCATAAAATTCCATGCTTCAGTTCTCGACTTCAAGGACATGTTGACATTGTTTATTGATACAATGAGATCGCCAACAGATAAAGTTCCACATTTTTCGGCTGGACCTCCTAAAAGGTAAAGAATTAACAAAATTTTTATTAGAATTATTCTCTCTTTGTCTTCTTCTGAAAACCACCATCTTTTTGGTGAAAAGATTGACAATAAAGCCTCAAATCAAATCAAAATCAAATCAAATCTCTTTTATTGAAAAGTTACCAATATTTCTTGTTTTTGTAAGTAGAAAATAAACTGAAAAAACAACGTACCGACAAAGATTTTCTTTACAGTTAAAGGCTTATCTCCTTGAATTGATCCTTTGCCTCCGTCGAGACTAAACCCTAATCCTGTTACAAAAAAAATACAAGAAGAATGAATTATTAATTAAATTTGCTTTTTAAATCAAAAGTCACTGAATCATTATAAAGATTTGTACTTAGTATTTAATATTTAATATATAATATTTACCAGCTCCTTCTTTAATCATCATCACAGTTTTGATTGGTCCCCATTTAATTCCACCTTCTTCATCAGTTTCTAAAAGGGAGGACAGGGATCCTTCATTTCTACCTGCACTTCTATCTAAAGTAACACTAGTCTCTTCAATGGTTTGGAATCCATTTGCTCCAGTTCGTCCTCGAGAGACAACTAATACGACTTCTGTGCGAGGAGCCTAAAATTTAAACAATCAAATAAACAACATATTTTATTAGTATACTTTGGAAAAATTCCCTGGATTAATTAATTACCAATCTTGATATACTGAAGAAAATATACTTACCTTCAACAAGTTCAATGCTTCTCTATGTGTCAGATTTTTGGTACTTTTTCCATTAATCGACAATACCCTGTCACCACGATGTACTCGACCATCTCGATCAGCAATACTTCCTGTCAATACTTTGTGGACCTGTTTCATTAAACATAAAATAATCATTAGTTATACAAAAGGATAAAAAATCACACATACACATAAACTACAACCTTTGAAAATCCATAGAAAATAGAAATGCATAATTTTTAGCACAGTCATTAGTCATAATGTATTTTCTTACAGTAATCTCTTTGGTTTCGTAATCTGCACCACCAGCCAAAGTAATTCCCAAGGAACCTCCAGCATATTCTCGATGTAAAATAATTACACAAACTTCATGGGATGGAGTTCCAGCTTCTTCCAGAGATTGATTTGCCTCATCAATCAGTTGTTGTAATTCCTGAATATACATAAAAAAAATAAAAAGAGTTGCATATAATCAATTTAATTCAACTAATAATATCTAATATCATTATGTAACATTTTTTTCTCTTTTTTGCATTCAGTTCATCTCTATATATTTTTTTCCTCTCTCTTGGCAGCATCATTGTACTTTGTACTTTTTGTACTACCAAGGAAAATGCATCTATTACACAACTTTACAATAAAAATAATTGTACTCTATTTTTGTCAAATAAAAAAAGAAAAAAGTTGTACGATGACAAAAAACAATATTAATATCACGAACTAAAAACTAAATCAGCAACATGTGCAATGTGAAGCGATTTAAAATCCTAGTATTTAAATTTTAAATTCGTACAAAAAGAACTCGACGAATAAATAATATAGATGTATGTAACATGTAACGTATTATATATGGATCAATTATAATATTGATGACAAGGACATGTTTTGTTACTCTTGTAATTGTAAATTGTAGACACGATTCATGAAAAGAAAAATTCTTGTAATTAATTAATTTTCTGTTTTTTTTTCTCTTTCCTTCTGTCCACACCACATTGCATTTTTATCAAAAGCTTGACTAATATTATAAATGTGGTGAATACAAAATTTATGTCATGCAGTAAATCATTTTTTGTTAGACTAAATATGTACCGAGTACACATTACAGCATTCAATATTCAATGAATGGAATGCATCATGCATAATGTATCATGTACAACGTACAAAAGTTTTCCTATAAAATCACACAAGGAATGCAAAAGCAAAAAGCAAGAGTACTGAAAAAAAGAAGCATCTATAAAAAAATCCACAGATACAAATAAACTGAAATACTTTTCTCTTTTTTTGGACTTTAACTAAACGTTCACACTTTTAATTTTTACTTTCAATACTTTTAGTACAAATTGGACAAATTGATGTGTTGTAGAAAAAAAGAAGTATAATTTTTAATAAAAGTTCCAATCCTATTTTTGACGTGGAACGTGAACCATATTTAAACATGTGGTGTGCATATTATTTTCAAAGTGAGCCTGTAACAAGTTACAAGTTATAAACCAATTTGAAATTACACATGTACTATGTACTGATATTGATATTGATACAATTAGCAGTGTCATGTGTGTGAATGTGAATTGTGAATGTATTTATTTATGTACATGAATAATAATTACTGCTACATGATCTGTCAATGGAACCACTGACTTTATTAGACTTTATACTTCATACTTTCTCGCTGGTATTAACTCATGTCTCATGTTATTAGAAACTTGAAGGTTGACTGTTGACTGTTTTGTTGGCTTGGTTTGGCCATGGACAAAAAAATAGAGTGTGAAGAGATCACTGTGAGAATTTAGAATGACTGAAAGGGATAGAGAAAAAAAACAGGGCAGTGCAAATATCTCGCCACTCGCCAACCTAAGTATACACTATACATGATACATAAATGATTGTACTCTAATTCTTTTGATAATATTCAATGTATAAAAAACATACATATTACATATGTAGAGCTACGAATTAAAAGTTAGTATATGCAGACAGAATTATAATACCTGCTCGAGAATATTGAAAGTCTATTAATACGGATGTAGACGGATTGATATGAATATGACGCTTCTCATTTATAAAAGTATATTTATTATCATTCTTCATTCTGCATAGATTCCAGATTCTATTCAGTTATTGGATCTCTTTTTCTCATTTCTACACAGCACATTGCATCACATATCACAATGATACATACTTTATGAATGATGATGATGATACATGAGGTCTTTACATCTCCTTCTAACTTTTCATCCTCTCACTTTTACTCCACATACCCCTCACAATTCAAAATACAAGGCACTACTTCCAAAATGACTGATATACAATCTCTTATATGTACAATATATAATAGCGTAAGGTTATAAACTATCAATGAAATACTATCTACAAAACTTGTATGTATTATATTATTCTTACATCTTTCTTCGTGATGATACACACAAATTCATTCTCCCAATTTAAAATTTACATATAGGGAGCTAAAGCTAAAAGACAGCAAACAACTTGAAATTTACCAGCTGGATTTCAAAAGATTTTTTTTATTCAAACATATGTAACAAGTAAAAAAGATATTCTAGATTCTGGATTCTAGCTATATTTTTTCACAAAGGTGTAGTACAGTGTACAGAGGCATTTTTTACAAAGCAACTGCTGCTGCTTGAGTAAAAGTAAAAAGTACACAAATCTATGATAATTTGTACAAAATACAAAATATAAAAACTACTCTATCAAATTTCATTTTCATTGTGAGGAAACATAATAATTAATTATAATACATTCAGGATTCTGGATGTCTGCATCTTTCAAATCATCTCAGTTTGATACACAAACTAAACTAAAATATCTCACACACTGATTACTTATTTAAATAATACATGCATATGAATATTATGTAAATATGTAGACAACAGCATGGTTCAAGTATCTTGTTTCTTCCTTCCCGTATAATTTTGTCTTGTACAATGTACAATACAAACTACATATTATTGTATATCCTATCCTACCCGATAACTCATTGTCTACTTATCTACCTATTTATTTATTTATATACTAACCTAGACAGAAACAGAGACAGAGACAGAGGATGGGAATGAAATGATTAAGGAAAATGTATGCGGTAGGTCAACTGTTGAATGTTGAATCACCACCGTTCTCGAATTTTATATCTATTCCGGGTGTTCAATTACATTCATGATGGGGGTTCTGTCATACATATCTAATATCTACATTCTACATACTGCTCCTTCTTCCTTCTCTATTTACATACAGGTCTACACATTTCTACATAATATATTATATATTATATTATTATACTCCTGAGTACATTTATGTAAATGCAAATTTAGATACTGACTGATAGACGTCAACTCGTCAACAACAAACTCTCTCTATCCAGCTCATACCACAGTATTTTATACTTTATTTCTATCCTCATCGTATAATATTATTTGTTTCCATTTTCATACTAAAGATAGTAAATCATAAACATAATATAATAGAAACAAACTACGTATTATGTGTTACGAAGGGTCAATGCTAAAAACTGTGTTCTGCGAGCTTTGCTATTTCTTTGTATTAATCGAAATACAAATGGTGTGTATTTTGTAGAGTGCGTAGTATCTTTTAATCTACAATTCTTTTTAGCTTGAGCACAATACCATAAAAACTTTGTATGCTGACTCCTAATAATACAATATACAATATAAAAGAACTCTATTATGAAACATTAAAAAGAATAATAATTCTTCCCATTGTAAAATTATGACAAATGATGACATCCTTTATCACTTTGTATTTTGTACATGTGTGTTAAAAGTTAAAAGGACATTTTCAATCTCAGATCTTGGACAAATGACAAATTACATAAGTAAAGGTCCGCAAAATAATTGAAATTTTTTACATGTTTTTTTTTTCATCTATTCTTTTTTAAACAACTCTATTTGTGTACTGTGTAGATTTTAGAAGGACAAAAAATGAAATATGAGCAAGAGAGATAAAAAACAATGTAGAGAGTTGAACTGATTTTAAATAGTCTTATGTCTTCTGCAATGTTTAATATTATTATATAAATTTTCTTCTGTGAAAAACGTACCTGTGGTGAAATGAGACTGGTAGAAGAAGCCAATGATGTGATACTTCCATAAGGATCTCGATCTCCCATTCTTGAGGAGACTTGGGCAGACGAGACGAGAGAATTGACAGAGCCATAGAGACCTATGTACATGAAATAAATAAAATAAAGTTACTATAATATATCACAGGTATTAAAAAAGAACAACTCATGCATAGCTATAGTAAAAATAAATATTGTATTTTAGTATTTTATTTATATTTTATATTTACCGGCTGGAGTTGTCGCACTACTCTCTTCACTAGTCGTGGAGTCAAAAGAGGACACTCTGAAATGAGTACTTGGGAGTGACAAGTCGTTGACATCTTTATTCCCAGTTTTCATGGTGCAGTTTTCATCCCGACCGTAACTACTATTCACCGCAACCTCCGCCTTCTCAAAGGCCTTTCGAATATCATTGACGCTGACGGAGCGTTTGGTAGAGTGCATCGGAAGGATCATCTCACTTGCACTAGTCACACTGGAATTTAAAAACCTCTCCCCACTTCGTTTCTCTCTGTCAGTATTCCATGAAGTGGCGGATGAGGAGGAAGAGTCTCGTTCTCGTTCTGGTAGGTTCAACTCATCCTCATCAGTCTTGGTGGATCCGGAAGGTGAGGCGGACTGACGAAGAGGAGGTGGTGGTGGTGGTGACATGACTTCACTCGACACATAATCCTGTGGTTCCATCTTTGTGGTTCGATAGGAGGAGGAAGTTGTGGATGATGCGGAGGACAATGGAGTACTTGTTGTTGGTTGTTGTTGTGGTTTCTCAAACAATGGTGGTTTACTCAATGATGATAATGATGATGAAGCAGTAGTTGTTGCTGTCATGGTCATTGTCATTGGTGTTGTCATTGGCATTGGTGTTACTGTAGTTGTTGAGGTTTTACTACTACTACTACTACTATTATTATCGGATGACAAATTTTCCCATTTAGAAGCCAATGATTTAAAATCATTCCGACCTTTCGGCATATTAGCACCCGCTGACTTTCCACCACCCTTTCCATCCAAAACATTTACTTTCTCCATCATCCTATCAATCGTCTTCTCAATAGATTCCTTATTATTACTATTATTATTATTACTATTTATGCTACTATTACTTCTATTAATTTCTGTGGTTCTGGTAGCAGACAAAGACAAGGATGAAGATGATCCGGATTCTAATTTACTCCCTTCTTTACTTAAACTTGTATTATTACCAAGTAAATTGACGGACGTGAGGCTTTTTGAATACTTTTTCTCAAGCATGGACCACTTCTCATCCGATTTATCAAGTCCTTGTGGATTACTATTAGAATTATTTGAAGTCGTTGTTGTTGTTGTTGTAGTAGATATTTTCACAGCACCCACAACTTTTGCAGCACTTGTGCTGGTCATTGCAGGAAGATGTGGAGTATTATAATTACTATCGTTGCTATTACTAGTTGTTGTTGTGGAAGTATTTGTAGTAGTATTTGTGGAGGAAACTAATTGATGTGGATGACTATTGTGTGTTGTTGTTTGACTACTACTCCCCACTGAAATGCTACTAGAGAAATCCGACTCGTTTCCAGAACTTGAGCGATTTCGATCCCGTCGATCTCTACGATCTACAATACTGTCAACTTGATCCTGTTGTAATAGTTGTTGTTGTTGCTGTTGATGTTGGGAGGAGGAGGATAATTTTCTTTCTTTAATTATAGGTCGTTCTATAACAGTTTGTTCGGAATCCCTTCTACTAAAGTAACGATTACCTATACTATCACCTCGACTGGGGAGAGCGTCACAAATTTCATTAATATAAGCCATTTGAACCTCCATATCGAAGATGGCTTGAAGTGGACTCTCTGTCAATTCCGGGAGAATCAACTCATTCAAATCCATTGAAGATTGTTGAGAGTGGGAAGATTGTTGTTGTTGATGCTGACGTTGATCTTGATATTGATCTTCTTCATCTTCTTCTGTATCATTCTTTGCAGGATTGGAGTTGGAATTAGAGCTTCTTCTGGTCATCATCTTTTGTCCCAACCGATTTGTAACAGAGGATCTTCGTTGATCATTATTTACATCTAATTCCGAACAGGAGGATTCTGTATCTTCTTCCGCATCCGCATCCTCACCATCATTATCATTATTATTATTATTTGGTCTACCATTTGGAAGTCCCATGCCAACACCACTACTGAATTTTGCAGAGGTGAGGACATTCTTCCTATTGATAGCTTCAACACTCTGAGGTTTCAAAACTCTCCAACCTTCATCCGAATTTGAGGAGTCCTCTCCCTCACCTTCCATCATTCCCATACCCATTTCCATTCCCATTTCTCGACCATTATTCTGATGTTGTCCTTGATGCTGATGATGTTGATGATCTGGATCTGGTGTGGAGGAGGATTCTTCAGGAGTTGGTGAATTGGGTGGGGACAAACCATGTGAAATACTGGATCGGGAGGAACTTACAGCGGAATCATTGTCACTGTCATCAATCTTACTTTTACCACTATTATTACTATTATTATTGTTATTATTATTATTATACTTGGATACATGAACATTATTACTAGGAGTAACACGAGCTTGTTGTTTATCATCAGTAATATTATTTTGTTGTTCCATATTAGTATTATTATTATTATTATTCTTGGTGCTGGTTTTTCTTGCAACAATTGGAGGTGGCATGCTTGTATTATTTGTTGTTTTATTGCGAGGGTTGGGCGTCAGATTGGACGAGGATTCTGTATTGGATCGAGAGGATGGGATTGGAATTGGACTTTCAGGAAAGTCAAAGTTTGAATCTGAATGTGGTGATGTTAAACTTTCTAGACTCTTGGGCTCTGGAGTACTAAAATGCATTGGTAAAGTCTTTTGTAATTGTTGTGGTGTTGTTGTTGCTGAGGATGGTGTTGTTATTGTTGTCACTGCTTGTGCAACAACAACAGGAGTAGAAGTATTATTACTAAGAGAAGATTGGTATGGTGTTAAACTTCTCCGTTTAAAAGCTGGAGAATATTTTGGTAGAGCATTAGGAAGCTTCCAGTCAATAATATCAGGCTCATCAGCTGCTAATGCTGCTACTGTTGATCCTGACAAAGATTTGGCACTATTATTGTCATTATTCTTATACGAATCAAAAGACTCGGTACGAGACACTTGTTGTCTTGGTTTGTATTGTGGTGGTAGAGTGGAGGTTTTATTGATCTTGTGGTCTAGAGCTGGACCGAGACCGAGACTGGATTTATTTAAATTCATCAGAGAGGAAGTTGGAAGGACACTGGAAGGATCTTTACTTATGATGGTTGGCAAATCCACGACGGAGGAGGTGGTCATAACCGGGGATTTATCAGGTATAACTAGACCCCTTAATTTGGATAAATTAGCCTTCCTTCTACTCTCCATGATGGAGGCGGAAGTCAGTACATCACTTTTGGGGGTATTATATCGATATGGTGAATTACTAGTAGTATTTGTAGCGGTAGTTGTGGAAGAAATTCTCTGGTAACTCATTGAGGATGAATCATTCGTCATTGGAATTTCCTGACCTACATCCAACATACTTTGTGATCTTTGGGATCTATCATTCATAATTTTAGGAGATGTAATATTATTATAATAACTCTGTGAGTCTCCCATTGTTGTTGTTGTTGTTGTTCCACTACTATTATTATTATTATTAGAGAATGTGGATTTATTTCCTTGGATTTTCGGCAATACTGATGGCTCTGTACTATTTCTTCTACTACTACTATAACTATTATTACTACTATTATTATTATTATTATTATTAGTACTCAGGTCAAAAGTACTTTGGGAAATTTTCCATTTGTCTGCAGATTGAATGGCGGATTGTTTACCACCACCAATACTACTATTAGTACTCAAAGAAACATTCATTCCATGAAGAAGGTTATCCGAACTTTTACTAAAGGCACTAGAGGCAGCTGATCTTGGAAGACTAGATGTTGTTGTTGAATTGTTTCTTATTGATGAACCATTTCCATTTCCATTTGGAAGGGTACTTGCGGAGTCAGGAGTCGTAGTCGTATTTTCTTCAATACTTGAACTTCGACTGGAAAATAAGGCAATTTTATCCCGGACACTCTTTTTACTCGGTTCTTGAGCGGAGGAACGAGAACTGGACATGGGACTTGGACTCATGTTGTTGTTACTGTTATTCATACTATTATTTGTATTATTTGTATTATTTGCTTGAGCAATAAACATCCGCTTCTTGTCCTCAACACTGCTACTACGACGTGTCAACAGAGGAGGTCCTGTGGACGGTAAAGGTGGAGGGACATCATCGGGATTCATCTTCAATTCACTCCTGAATACTTTCTTGTTGGAGCCATAGGCAGAAGCACTGGTGTTGTTGTCTGTGGACTTGTTATTTTCCGACCAACGATTTGGAAATTCATCTCCATCTGGTGGCATTCTTCCCATCGAGGGAAGAAATTGATATAAATCTGAGGAACTATCCATTCCTTTTGATTCCAAGGAAGAATCTATAAACAAACAAATAAACAAAAAAAAAGAATGATTTAGTAAATAGTTTTATCTTTTATCTATGTTATGTTCAATGATAGGAGCTGGTATTAACCAGTACTGGCATAAATGGCATGACAGTCATTTATGCCGTCATGACATAAATCCTACCAAGTGACAAAAATGGCATAAATGGCATAAATTTAAAAA